>PNEQ01089560.1:0-22918 GCA_003012365.1 Medauroidea extradentata
ATGGCCAATTAAACCCATAACTACGGTTATATTTATTTACTGCCACGAAATAAACCACATCCCGTACTCGTCGCCAGTTGTTATGTTTTAAACTACTCTCTTTATTTATCCACTCTCATACACGGCACCTTCCGCCATCTTACCCTCTCCTCTCACACACTGCCCTGCCACGTTGCCAACTCTATACATAACAGTAAAGACAAAGTGAAAAAACTGTCTGCTTTTCATTCTCTTCTTGGTACAAATAAATTCTCAAATAAAAGTCATACATCCACACAAACCTCATAGGTGTAAGACTATAATTAACAAAACAAAGTCCAGAATGAGCAAGCAGACATTTTTTACTGTTTTTGAATAGATGCTGTGTAGCTTCAATCTGGTTAATAATTAGTACGTACAGTATATTCCTTACCATTACTAAATAAATACACTTTTCCTATTCTCTTAAGAATGATGTCAGAAAAATCTTACATTCTTGAGGTAGCTGTATTTCAGTTTTACCATGAACAAACTAATAGAAAAGTTTAAAGAGCACCAGTATTACTTTAAAATTTAGTACATACATATTATTAATTCCTCAGAAGCTTTCCAGTTCAGCTCCTATCAGGTCTAAAAAGTATTTACAGTTTAATTACCGAAGAAATAAATGTTGCAGTGGTGGGAATAGTCATCATCATTCACATGCAAGTATCCCATAATCCCTCATTCCCGATTGAGATGCTCAAGTATCCTTACTATAGACTGTTTGTTGACTGTAAACTAGGAAAAATTTAAGGAAGGCTTACTATCCTCTTTGTACTTCTTCCACCACATATACATTTTGAAATGTGTGTAACAAACAACAGTTGGTAAGGACTGTCTTACTAACACATTTTAACATCTCAGGCCACAATCATGATGTATGTAAGTATTTATTGGTTATTAGGCCTGTTGAGATGGCCATAGCAAATTTTCATAAGTGCTCGCTTTTATTGTGAATCACCTGCAAGCTGGAGTATTACAAGCATAGCAAATGTTCATAAGTGCTCGCTTTTATTGTGAATCACCTGCAAGCTGCAGTATTACAAGCATAGGAGCGTGGACAGGAGCAAAACTGTGCACTGGGAACAAATAATGTACATAACACATATAGATGGTTGAATTGATTCTGCTTTACTGATGCAAGAACATTACATCACCACATGTAGTATACACACACATTTACATATCACTTATGATTTGAAGGTACATTAATAGTGTACACATAAAGGTCACTTGGAAACACACACTGTTAGAAGCATATGTCCATGTATTTTCCAGCCCTACACTTACCTGTATTCTAAATAAGAACAGTGGCAAATTGTAATAGCCTACAAAATTTAAGAAGTCTGATCAGGGACTGAAATGGCTACTGGCTAAATTCTTTTAGTTGAGGCCGAACTAGCATCATCCAACTTGGAAAATAAGTACACACATTACACACTGTGCCTCTACTTGCTGCCTGAGGAAGCCAACTTGAGCTGGCGAAACAATGTGCAACCTTGCACTCATGCAAAAAATGTGTTCTTCTTTGTGTGAGCGTTCCTATCAAGAAGTACCAGCCTGTGACTACTTAAACTCTCTTTGGTTAACCTAGCAGTCTAAACATTATTCATATTTTTCTTTGAAATGGTAGAATTGTTTTTGAATACACAAAAACTAATTTTCAAGCAAAACCTTATCAAAAACAAATAATTGTCATAATAAACCACCTGAAGTTACCAGTGAAGTGCAATACTGTACACATTTTGAAAGTGCTGTCTGTTATGTGTCGTGGGTTATTCCACTTATTGGCATAATAAAAGGACCAAAATATCAATCATTTAAAAAAAAATACATATGAATTAAAGAGCATTATTACGGTAAAAATCATTATATGAAACACACTACTAGCAAGTTTCTTTTGCTATCACACCTGACGTGAACCAGACGTCCACGTATCTTTCGTTTGCCCACTACCCTGGCATCAGGTACAAAAGATGCGAATATAATAATTATCGGCCGCCCTGCTAATTAGTATATCTCCTGGAGCACCTCACACATCAATTAGGGTGAGTGGAAGTGCACGAATGTGTACGACGCGAGCGACAAGGCCTTGCACTATTGCACCCCGTCAGGGTTTAGGAACGGGCCCCATGCAGTGCGACCCTACACCCCACACCCCTCGGGGATTAATAGACTTGTCGAAGTTGGCAACCTTACATAGTCAAATACTCTTTATTATTATTATTTAAATATAGTTCACCCAGAAATATTAGTAATTAGAGACATGTGTTAGTTAATAAGAGATGGACAAGCAGATATTTCATAATTTATTTCATTTTAATTAAGGCCGTTGCCAGGTTTCGTAAATTTATTGTTGGGTTGTTTTAAATTTGCTAGTGTCTAATGTAATATGTTTCAAATATCAATTGTATCTAGTGTATTCATTTGTTCACCATCGCCACTTCATCTCATTTCGTTTTGTTGTGTTTTGGCGGGAGATGTTGCGCCCTCTACGTGCCATCTCCCGGAAGCAGGGCATTGTCCGTCTGACCGCCGAGCAGGACACACGTGCGGGAGAACTGCTGCCGCACCGCCCCTGGACCTTGTATAGTGTTTAGTGAATCTTTAGTGAGTTAGTGTTAACATTCGTGTTCTGTCCAGGGGCCGAACCGTCGTCATCACCGCGGTCACAATAGTTTATAGCAAATATGTACATCAAGTACTATTAAATTCGTTTATATCAACAGAGCTTTTCATTTCGGTATTAGGACTGGGTCTGAACCCAGTACTTCACGTGTCTTTCAGTGTTGAAGAGACGTGGCCCTGGCCTAAACAGGGGTTAAGTGTGTACGTGTAAGTATACATCACCATCATCAAGATCACCAACATCAGTGACGCTGCTTGGGGGCAGCCACATGGTCGGCGGCCACACGACCTGAGAAAGATGTCTCGTGCTCGCATTTAGCCGAGCTCAACCTGCAGAAGTGGCGCCTATGGGTATTCTTAACCTTCCCTGAACACAGTCTCTCTTCATTTAGCCCCCATGCAACTAAGAGTCACATTACACCACTAGCAACATAGCATCACCATTTCAGAACTGCATACTATTTTATACAATATAGCGCAGAGGTGTTGAATATATGGAAAAGATTTAACCTTAAAAAAATACATAACATGACTAGCAGGGTTGTATAATGAATATGTAATAGCATAAAGAACAGTGAATGCCAGTTCAAATAACATCTCATGATAAACTGTCATTGTAGTGTTTATCCATATCCAAGGACTGGAATGACGACTGGTATTAACATGGCATAAAATTAACCTACAAGAACTACAATAATACACTACTATAACCAAGGGAATGGAAACAGTTCTGCGTTAGGTTAGGGCAAGAATGACTGACTCAACAAGTCGATGTTGTGCACTGAGTCAAACACAAAAAACTAATCCTGAAAAACATTCATTGCACATGTACAAGAAAAATTTACATTTGAAATTATTGCAGATCAGGAATATGATGTTGCTTAGTACTTCTTAATTAATGCTTCAGATGTATAATCGTCACTACGTACACGCTGACCTGATATTGTAATCTTGCCTTAGAGTGACTTTCAGCAGTTACTTTTAATTTCATGGAATGATGATGAAGATGTGCTGGAAGTTCTTATCTTACATCTAATCAATAGTATTAATATTTGCTAGTTAAATATTTATGATAACACTTGTGAATGTGCATTTCACATGCACTTATTCAGGGACAGCATTTTTTATCTTGTTTTAATATTTCTGTTAGGTAAAAAAATATACTGTACAAAACAACAATGTTCTACTGTATGTTCTATGTACAATATGACATGCAATTCGTTTTACACATTCTACTCTTCATGAAACACTGTTTCTAAGAAAACTAAATCAATTTGATCTCTTTTGTAATTTTTAAGTATGTCTGCTTGTTTTGTCAGGGAAATCCCATTTCCCCCACCTCCCTCATTTCATCACTGCTCTAACATTATCTTACCTTATCCATTCTTCATGTTGGACGGGGAGAGGGGTCGGTCTCGCTGGTGTCTAGCAGCCGGCCCAAATTTCACTCCGGCCTTCTCTCACCCACAACCGTTACCCTGCCCCAGGCAGGAAACATGTGTGGGTTTACATTTTCATGTACTACTGCATCAAACGTTAATGAGAGGACAAGATTTATTTATTTTTGGGCCATACCACTAGAACAGTCATTTTCACCCCAACTCGTGAGGCTGTTATGCCCCATTTTTTTGTACACTGGATGTTTTTAATTTTGCCCCCTAGGCCTACCACTCATAACCGACACACATTCCCATAACTACCCCATAAGGGTTACAGACTCCCCCAAGGATATCAGTATTCACAAAATAAATAAAAATGTTGTGTAAAGTGGAATGACATTATAGACTAGATTTAAAATTACATTATCACTACCAGTCTGTGACATTGCACTTTTTGTAATTGGTATGTTCTTTACAAAATCTACAGACAACCAAAACTGTGATTTCAATGATAATAGATTTTGCTTTCAATTTAGTTAATGGTACGTATGAAAAAACCAAACCAACATTCACATGAAGAGAAATACTGTACACAAAAAACATGGAAAACCAAATCAGGGTGGTCAGAGAAAGAATCAAACCTGAGCCCTCCTAAATATGAGTTCAGTAAGTTTCCAATACACCACCTTACATACTATTTAAATAACATAATATGTAACATTTTAGCAATTTAGTAATATGGTAACAGTTCACAAAAAGTAATCCTGAAACAGATCATTCCAAAACGTATTCAAATGCAGACTTACAAATCTGCTAATGTAGGAAGGTATAACTACAGACAATCAGCTGAATGTATGTATTGCCCTAGCGACATATTTCTGGGACATTATTTATGACGCTTTAACAAAAGAAATTATGCTTAGCAAATCCCATCTTTGGATAATGTTTGCTCTAATGCCAAACACTATTAGTAACAGAAGTACAGCCACTAATAATGTTTAACTTAGCAACTCTCTGGGGACTGATGAGGTGACTATAAATACTCCAGGTAAGAGTGAGGCCTGGGATACATCAGCTAGTCTCACATCACCCACCCATCCCTTGATTCAAAGTGAAAATATAAAAACGAACTACATATACATGGTACAGATAGAAACACAGAAAATATACACACATGTACCACTCTACTGTGCATATAACTCAGGTGAAAATAAGACTATACAGCACGTCTAAAGAAGCACCTGCACATTCTATGCAAAACTGAATAATTAAAACAATGTGTAATGACAAGCTTGTACTGTAAGGTAGATGAGATTCATGTCCACGGGAAGATCATTTAAGACAGTTACGCACAACATGACACAACAGTAACTGGGAGAGGTGGTAAGCCACCACGGCTTCTGTAATGGAAACCATCCTCGTATTAACATGGAGTGATTTTGAGAAACCATGGTAAATATCGAGAACCACTACTCATGTGAAGACTAACAAAAAAAATGCAGAAATGTACACTTTACAATCAATTTAAGTGAACAATAACAGAAACTAGTAGTCACAATTAATTATTCAGCCCACATTCTACCAACTCGATAGTGGGAATGGATAAGAAGATCAAGTAAATTGTGCTGTAAAAGTACGTACATTACCGAACTATAATAAATTGGTGAAATTCATTTTTTACGATTAATTTTACATAAATATAACAAGAAAATACATGTGCAAGTATTGAAAATGCCCTACATCATAAAAACTCAATACTGGGGAAGGCTATGAAGCTCAGAGAAATTGTGAGGTAAAAATTCATAAAATAATAATGCTAATAATAAACTGCAAAAATTTACAATTTACAATCTATTTAAACACATTCTAAGGTCAACACAAGCCGCAGAAAATAAATATGGTATTTAATTCATGGTATATGCATGTTGACCAAATATTATTGTAACTAAAAGACAACAGTGGGAGGGTGATGATAAAGTATTTAGAAGTGTTGTTTGGCAGATCGCTGGAGGAGGGCAAGTTACCAAAAGGGTGGAAGGAAGGTCTGGTAGTGCCAGTATACAAACAAGGGGAGGATAGGGCAAGGCCTGGTAGTTACAGACCGGTGAGTCTCACCTCGAGCACGGGTAAGATAACGGAAAGGCTGGTAGTTAAATTTGTGGTAGAAGTAATGGATGAGAAGAACTGGGTGCAGGAATAACAGCATGGGTTCAGAAGAGGCTACTCGTGTAAGACGCAGCTGGCTGGGCTATTGGAGGACCTAGTACAATCTGTAGATGAAGGGAAGCAGGTGGATGCCTGCTTCATAGACTTTGAGAAGGCGTATGACAAGGTGCCACATGGAATTTTAATGAGGAAAGTAAATGAGCTGCTAGATGACAGGCGAGTGGTTGACTGGATTGATGAGTTCCTCAAGGGACGGAACCAGAGAGTTAGAGTGGGGGACTCCTTGTCAAAAGAAGGAGCTGTAACATCAGGGGTGCCACAAGGAAGTGTTCTGGGCCCTTTGTTGTTTACTATAATGGTAAATGACATGGGAGAGGGAGTGATTAGCAGGATGAGATTGTTCGCGGACGACTGTGTACTGTATTCTGAGGTAGGTGAGAAAAAAAACTTGCAGGCAGACATTAATCAGGTACTGGAATGGACGGAAACCAATAAAATGAAGATTAAAGTCAAGAAAACAAAGATAGTGAGATTCACTAAAAATAGGGTAAAGAGCAGGCAGACATACAGATGGGGAGAGCAGGAGATGGGGGAGGCAGCGGAATACAAGTACTTAGGGGTGATGTTGCAGGAGGACCTTGGGTGGAGAGGACATGTGAAGAGAGTGGTTTAGATGGGAAGAAGCGCCCTGGGAATGCTGGGAAGAGTTCTGAAGGGAATCAGTGGTGGGGTGAAGGAGAAGGCATACACCTCAATGGTACGCCCGATGCTGGAATATGCAGCGGCGGAGTGGGATCCCTACATGGAAGGGGAAGTGCAGGAACTGGAGAAGGTCCAGACGAGGGCGGCTAGGTGGGTGAAGGGCAGGTGGAGAAGGCAAGGGCAGGAGGGAGAGGAGGAAGGTAATTACAGACCATCAGTGATGACGAAGGACATGGGTTGGAGTACTTTGAAGTACAGGCGAAGGGTGGAGAGGCTTGTTAGGTTGTTCAGGGTGGTGAAGGGAGAGGGAGGATGGGGAATGTTGGGTTCCCATTTAATCAGGGGTGATTACAGAGGGAGAGGAAACAACAGTCTTAAGATCCGGAGGGTGTGGAGGAGGACGGAGAGGGCTAGGCAGTCAATGATGGTGAGGTCGATGAGGGAGTGGAATGTGCTTAGAGAGGAGCTGGTGAGGTTTGACAGGATTGGTTTGTTCAGGAGAGGTCTGGAGGGAAGGTAGGGAATGTAATCTTGCAACCAGGAGAAAGCCCAACTGCAAGAAGGTATTATTATTATAAACAGTGATCATAAACCCCTATGATACCAAACTTTCATCCAGCACACTTATTTTACACAAATTACAACATAATTTTCTGTAAGATAACATCTGTACTTACTCAACGACATGGAGGATACAAATCCTTTGCAGCGATTAGTAAATTATGCATTAGTTCCCTTTTGTCGCGATACCTTTCTTCATTACCATACCGTACCTCCACACACATTGCATGCACAACTTGTTCGCTCCTGTGTCTCAATCAGTGAAGTTCAAGTAATACCTATTATCCACGAGAACTCCAAATTCGTAAGCATCCATAAAACACATTAAATATACCACTAATACACTGTGAAGCACTGTTAGTACTTGCAACTGTCGTTTGTACCATATGGTCAAAATCTCCCTCAATACACACACCTATCGCTGCCAAAACACTTGGTAGATGCATGACTGTTTCCACAATACTAAATGTGCCGCCTAAAGAACAGCTGCGTTACCTATTAGGTACTAGCCCTACTTTTCATACATAATGCTGGAAGCGCTAGTAGCACATAAAAACAGACATTATGACGAGTACATACAACAGTCTCTCCGACTTCGAATTTATATGAAAAACTACGAAATTGAAAGTAAGTAAACTACAATTTTCTTTACGTACCACTATTTTTCACCACTGTAGAAACACTTTTATTAATAAACTTTACATGTAAAAACATTAGTTTGGTCAGTGCACGATGAGTAGTGATTCTTAATATTTACTGCACCACCATTGGTGGCATGCTTGTAATATAATACCCACACAATACAAGAATTTACCATAACCAAACAATTAATTAGTACTTCTTTCTGCGTCGCTTCATGTATTTGTCATTGGGCTTGACTTTTCATGATGCCCCATTTCCCTGCCAAAATTCTGTTTACATTTTTACACCATGTATGGACCATAATTCTGATGCATAGTTTCAAAAACATCTCCCTCAAATTACGTTGCTGACACAGCATGTATTTCATGTCTACAGACTCTTAACACTTTATTAGCCAAACGTTTACTCAGCCCAGAACAGTAACCCACAACTGGCAAGTTTTGGAATACAACACTACTTACCTGCTTAAATGTTCTTGTGAACTGAGTGTACGGATAGCACAAAGATTTTGGACTATATGCTCTGGCGGTTATAATCATATGTTCGGGGGCTTCCTTAGTAGATAACAACTCGCAACAGGTTTTGCAGTTCCTCGTTAGCTTCCAAAACTTCTTCACAATGTAGCCACAAATATATGCATGAACGGCCCCACATATCTCATTACATTTGGGGCAATCGGTAGCAGCAGTTAGATTTGAGTCATTCTTCACTATACACACCATTTCTGGAAAGTCAATGGGTGAATTACCAATGTCCTCACAAATTCCATCAATCAGGAGACTTCTTAAAGTGTCTAGCTCCTTCTGTTATGTCCTGTTCACAATTTGCCCCAACTGAATGTGGAGACAAGAAATTGTTAAGCAGAAGTGATTTGAAGTAGGTAACAAAAAATGAGCAAGTCGGATTATTGTTTCGTACTCCTTGGCTTCTAAAACAACAAAAAAAAAAAAATTTCAACTGAATCCTGATTGAAATTTCTGGGGCACAAAAATTTAAATCCACACTTGCTAAGCTTTTTCCACAAATATTTTATCCCCTCAACGGTTGAAATCCAATTCCTAATTGTAGGGGGCACAGAATCATTTCCCTTATTATCAATAAAGTAATTTTAACAGATCTCAACACTTTAACAGCCTCAATCCAGAATTATTCATGTGACTATTTTGCTGTGATAGCACAACGGAGATATTTACCATTCTGGGCATGTAAAGAACCCCCCATTTAAACTGTCAAACAGCTTGTCCATGAATAATAGAAAATATGCTGTCTCTACAGCAGATGCATCTAATTCAGGAGAATATTTCCCATCTTTTTTATATTTGTACCAGATATTTTTTTTCTTATTTTAGACATAAATTGTGACTGAATCTTCCTCTTAGAAAATTGTTGTATCTCTCATAGTTTTTGCGTAATGAGTCATCAACATCAAAATTTTCACTTTACGGTTTTATGTACGCCACTAAAACCAACTGACTTACCACACCGAAAAAATTCACAGTGTATAACAATGTTGTATTCTATGATTTGACATATATAAATACAAAAATAAATATTTCTATGTGTTTTTAAAAAAAATTTTAAATTTTTAAATTTTCATTTCAAAATTCAGCATTTTTTATTAAATACAAAAATATTTAATTTTTTGTTTTTAAATGCGTTATTTCATAGCCTACAACATTGTCATACACTGTGAATAGTTTCGGTATGGTATGTTGGTTTTAGTGGCGTACATATGACGTCGTCCCAAGCCCTAGGCCTGGGAAGTTAAGCCCGTCCTGACCACGTGACAGGGTTTCCTCGGTGTGCTCTGGACCTTCCCTGCCCCCAGCCTCCACAGTTACGCCGGTTAGTGCGGGGTCGTGTGCCAGCGACACGTGTGAGTGTTTGAATCGCCGCCTCCACGTGACGTCACAACGCCCCACCACCACCACCACCAACCTCACCGCTCATCAGACAGTGCTTATTAACGTAATATGTAACTAATATTAACAAACTGAGGACTGAGCTGCGGCCAGCAATCATTATGCCTTCAGCAAGAGCCATCTTAATATTAAGTCTTTTTAGTTTATTCAGCCACGTGGTCACACATTTCAGGGTCAGTATTTTGTTGTATGTTAATTTTAAAGTAATGTTAATTAAGTAATTTGTCATCACCAGTAATTCTTATTATTTTTTATATGTCTCACCGCCACTTGAATTGTAATTGTATTCACCTAAATTTCATTATCACTATCGTAACGGTACTTTAACGTACCTGCCGGCTAGGAGCACGCACGACGCCATTTTTGTCGCCCAGTTCATCGTAAGTCGGCCACGAGGTAGGACGTGCGTCCCGGAGAGGGCTTTCAACTTTGCTTTCACTGATAGTAACTGCAATAGGTATTTATATTTTCTAAACTTTTTTTGTCGCCCTCTTCGTTTACCTCGTGTTTTTAGCTCGTGCGCTTATCGCCTACGCTCTTCAACTTAATTTCTCCGCCTGCGCGTCCGGGCCGAGGAATCTACATATACGGCCGTCGGCCACCTCCGACATAGTGTTACCAGGACTCTACTCCAGAGACTCATCTTTATTGTGTACTAATTTAATTAAACTGGCCTACGTGCCGACTCAAAATGCAGTTTAACGAGAGAGTGAAAGTGTATTTTTCATTGTGTGCGTGACCACGTGGCGACCACTGTAACGTGCTACCTGTGTTGTTGCAAATAAAACACCGCTAACCATATAAGTCTGTTGTGAATTATTTAATTACGTGTCAGAGCTGACTATCATTCTAGTCCTATGGCAAGGGGTTGTGTGGATGACCCGAAAGAACCCACGTGGTGAGTTAGCTAGTTTTCTCTGAGTGCTTCCACGTTGTAGCCATTAACTACATCATCATCCACCATTGCAGGAAGGAGAGGACCGCCAGCCGAACAAACCACGCCCTGAATCGACAACACACCATCCTAGCCGGGCAAACTGCTAGGTGGCGCCCATTTTGCAAGCCAACACCACCTCCGCTTCATCTTACACCTTCCACAAGTTTTAATAATCAGCCAACTTCCTCTCCAACCTAACTGAGCGGTGACACATAAAACCATTAAGTGTAAATTTTGACGTTTATGACTCATTGCGCGAAAACTATGAGAGATACAACAATTTTTAAAGAGGAAGACTTAGTCACAATCTATGTCTAAAATAAGAAAAAAAATATCTGGTACAAACATAAAAAGACGTTGAAAACTGAGGTGAACCACGCCCTTAAACATGAAACTCTCTGGCTAAACACTTCAGCACACATGCTAACCTTCAATTTTTAAATTTTGTCTGGGAAAATATGTTTGTCTGTCAACTTGGGACACATACGTGTATCTTCATCACAGTGATACAATTTATACAACTGGACAACATGTTTCCATGAAGAAGTCTGGACACCTGATTTCCAAGTAAATTCTACATCTTTACTCAACAAATGGTTGTGCACACATTTGAGCAAACGAGGTACATCATATAGTGGAATCACTTCTTCCCCATCCACACTGAAACCAGTGTCTAAACATTCAACCCCTTTCTGTAAGCATTCGCGCCTACTATCCTCCAAAAGAGAATTGATTGCAGCCTGATTGGTGGAACCCTGGTCGCAAACAGTTGCCACAACATTTAGGCCCGTAGCACGGACACTCCTGATGACATTTTTGATGAGCACTGCAAGATTGGAAGACTTTGTTGTGTTCTCACAAAACAAAGACTACAGGCTGTTTCCACTTTCTCCATATTCCACGTACCATAAAAACCAGTACATGGTCAGCCAATCTTGATTGTCTGTCATCATTCCCAAAATCCTCGAAACTCACAATCCTGTCTGACTTTTCATTGAAATGAATACCAGGTTCGAGAGCCACTTCATCGAACAAGACACAACAATATTTGTCCAAATCATTCATTTTCGACACTGTCTTCTGCAAATTATCCATAATCCTTTGGTTCGGTCCAGGGGAGAATGGGATTGTGCTAAGCAACTTCATTAGTGTCTTCCGAGTGGGCAGAGCAAATATTTTTGAAAGAAGCCTATAGCCTTTCCCATTCTGCTTCAGTTTTTGAAGGTTAACTTGTGACATAATTAATCTTAATGTCACAAAATCAACATGTTCAGAAATATGCTGAAAACACGCTTGTTTTAAAAAATTTTGACACATTTTCACTCGTTTATGGAAAGAAAGATTAGTTTTAGTCAACTTACGTGTTTGGCGCTTCAAATTTGCTGCTGTTTTATACAACAAGCTTGCTTTTGGTTTTAGCTGTGCACACCTCTTCACCTGAACAGACTTCAGAAGACTGCAGCTCTCATTTTGCACCGGCAAACCTAAACCAAAAGAATTAAATCAGAGCAGCAATGCACGACATTACTTCACATTATCTAAAACACATAGGAAAGTGCAAAATAAATGATAATGTTGTTTATATTTGGCTAGCAATGCAGCACTTAAGCAGTAATTTATACTACCATTCAACTACACTTTTGCACTGCATAAATTTAAAAAATACTTTCAGAAATCATAGTGAATTCTGTGGCCCACTGAGGGTAGGATATACTAAATTTGTAATTAGACCCAATATTTTTGCAAGTGCAAATATGGCAGTCCATTAGATGCGTTAAAAGAATTTGAGGATTAAAAATGCTAAGTGGGAATCAGTGCACCCAGATTTCATTACTATAGCAGCATGTAGGCCTACCATGAACTGACAGACTAAAAGGCAGACCCACATAATTTAATTATCATGAAGGAAAGTTTGAACGGAAAAAGTATGTAGGAAGAAAAAGTTATATTTAGTTTTCAGGACTGAAAAAAACATGTAGACAAATTATTAAATTTTTTTAAATTTATGTTAGGTGGGTATAAATATGTATTTAAGAGTATTGGTTTGCTGGTCATACTATTTGAATATGTACTGTCTGATGAGAAAAATGGTCAATATATAAAAGTACTTGTAGCCCAAATTGAATAAATTAAAATTTTCTCATATTTCTGTTGTATTCATTACAGTAACATCTCTCCACTCAAAAGAATAATGCTACTGCATGGCTTTACAACCACTGAAGTAGAAAGGTTTGAAGCAAAATCATCTGTTACAAATGTAACCAGTCCAAAATTGTTTCTAAGCAAGTCTACTTAGTACAGTTTTTATTGCTACCCATACAGCACAAGTATTAACATTCAAAAGTTATTAATATCTATTGATTTCAGCTATCTATAACTTCATGTAATTTCACTAAACCTACGACTGTACACAGAGCAATCTCAATCATACATTAAAGCCAAATAAACTTTGATAAATAGAAGTGAGAGAAACCTAGAAAAAGGTCAACTTCAGTAGAATATTATATACTCTGGTATCTTGTATGCAGCCATCGTAAAGAACTTTACTGAAAGTTAGATTGTAGCCAAGTCTTACAGTTTTATCTATATAATATGACGATACAAAGCATAACATATTTTTCCTATGCTCCCTTTCACATTCCTGTCACCTGACAATAGACTCAAGTTGTAGCTATAATAACTAGTTTTAACTGTTATTTTACCAAAGAATGAATTTACCTGTTCTTGACTTACAGCGAAAAAGTTCTAAAATGAACTGATTTGTACAGTTACTGAATGTTATTGCTGATGAATAAAAGTTAGGTTAAAATTTTTTTAATGACGCATTGCATTTACACAAAATAAGTTGCAAAATACACCACCTGCTATAATACAAAAAATAGTAATGTAAAACAAAAGAAGAGGCCGCTAGACTATCAGCATGTACAAAAGACAGAAGCACAAGTACTAAAACATGAGTACTTGTGCTTCTGTCTTTAGTAAATACTGAAAATAGGTTCATATTAGGAATATGTTCCATAAACTTAGCCAGTAGTCTTACCAATAAAAGCCTCTACAAACAGGAGACCCTATTAATAAAAGCCACTGCCACTTAAACAGCTGTGTCTGTAGGAGTTGTCCAGCTGACTGTGGAATTACAGAAACAGAACCAGTGACATATGTCATACGTTCATACGTGAAATGCTGTTCAAATGGATATAGTGATATTTGTCTTTGTACATCAGACTGCAATGAGTGACCCATCAATATAATACTGTATGTCATAAAAAAAGAAGGCCAACAAGATGCTTTGATAATATACAGATATGATACAACTAAAAATGTGATGTGGGCCTATGCACAACTATGTTTAATAACTCACAACATTTTTGTAATAAAAAGGTTAATAAGTGATGTAGTGTTAGGCTATTGTAACCTAACAGCAAGTATAAGCAGTGGAACATACTGTGTATAAATGATACAATATTGTGATGACATAAAAAAGTAAACAAAATAGTGGCTCACTTTTCTGCTTTTGTTGGCCAAGTACAACAAATCACACCCAGGGTTGGGTAGTTACAAGTAGAATATTATTTTTCTACAAACATGTAGAAAATGATGTAGAATGAGTATGTAGAAAATTATTTATTTTGCTGTCAAAATAATTACTTTGCATTTTTTGAGTTAGCGGATCTGCCCCGTAAGCCTTATGTAGTATAGTACGGAAAGTATTTTTCCTTGTATAGCTACATTAATAATTCCTATGAGTTTATCTACAAAAAGAAGACCCACTTCAAACTGTCTTCCTGTCGTTTTAAAAATGCTGCCTGCTAATAAAAAACATGATTAGCAAGCCCCTCAAATATTCTAAATATATACAACAAACTTTCCACAGTTAAAATACTAAGGTCATCGCTTGAAGTCCCGTTGCAAAACACTTACTACAAAAACACTGCACGCTATTTTTGTACCCTTCGCCTAAAGGCAGTGAGGTGTTTGACAGATGAGTTACATTTGTCTGACTTATCACCTTCCCCGCTTGCGTGCACAAACGTAAAAAATTCTGAAGTACACTAGCTCTTAAATGAAATGTCATGGTTTGTATTTGCCACCTAATAAAGTGTATTTTTACATCTATTTACACAATGGCAAATAATAGCAACAAACTAATAACATGCTAGGCATTGGACAAGACACTTCAGCTGTTACAAAATGGCTGGCAGTGTGCCATCAGGTTATGAGGTTGCCAAGGTTGGCAGGACTGAGCATGGCATGTCCTCAGTCTCAGAGCAATGGCCGAATCGCTTGTGTTATTACTGTCTGTATCACTACTAATAGTACATGGTGGCAGCGGTAAAACGAGCAGATATTGGGTTTAATATTGTCGGGAGTACAGTCCTAAAAAGAAGTAATGACGGAAGAAAAGGAACCGCGCACGAGGGGCGGTGTGAGTAATCTAAAGCCTCCGCAGCAGATGGAATTCGGAACTCCGGCATCATGGCCGGCATGGGAAAAACTGTTTTTGCGCTATATGTCAGTGTCTGGGCATGGTTCTAAACCTCTAGCCGAAAATATACATATTCTTTTATACGTTTTGGGTGACCGAGCGGAGGAAATTTGGACATAGTTCGCACCGGAACCAGACACAGTTGAGCTATCTTTAAAGGCGTTCCGGGAATATTTTACACCAAGGACCAACACAATTTTCGAGAGATTAAAATTCAATTCTCGCTTGCAGTTACCAAGTGAACCAGTCGGGGACTTTGTGACGGCTCTACACACACTGGTGGTTAGTTGCGACCTGAAGAACGAACTCATTCAGGACAGATTGGTCGTCGGCATAGCAGACAAGAAGACAAGCGAGCAGCTGCAGTTACGGCCAACGCTGACATTGGAAGAAGCGGTTTTAGCAGCGAAACAGGCGGAACTACAGGCACAACAGTCGTCGGTGCTTCAGCGAGAACAGCAACCCAGCAGTGGCGGTGAGGTTAACAGACTTCAAAAGGGAAGTCGTTTACCTTCTCACCAAACTGGTTCGACAAACTCAGGTATGTCACGGTGGAAATTTCCTGCACGGTCAGACGAGGCACAATGTCATTTCTGTGGATTAGCTGCGCATGAGAGGATGAAGTGCTCGGCTCGCAACGTAAAGTGCTTTAGTTGTAGTAAGTTGGGACACTGGGCATCTGTATGTAAAGTTGGGGCTAAACATAGTTAGGGAAAAATTTTTGCAGTGACAGGAAATGAACAGGACAAGGCTAGTGGAAGTAACAGACAGGATGATACATTTTTTATAGGAGGACTGTGGTTGAATTCAGTGAATAGCAAGTGGACCACTAAGGTTAAAGTGGTATAATTTGATAGGCACTTTGACTTTTTAATAGACACTGGGCCAGACATTACTTGTGTTCCCACCTCTTTACTGCCAGGGCATATTTTGAAACAGGTAAATAGGACAGAAGAACATATTTCAGGACCTGATGGGCATAGGTTAAAGGTTGATGGGTTTTTAGAGTTAACTTTGCAAGCAAAAGGCATCACAAATAAATCGAAAGTGTTTGCATTTTCTGGCCTACAGACAGCAATTTTGGGACGAAGTTGTTTACAAAAGTTGGGAGTTGTATATTTCAGAAATGATGGTTGCGAGGTGGCTCATGTGTGCAAGGAAGGCAAGGTGGGCACCAAATACTCAAAAGCAGGTGTTTCCCAAGAATTCCCTGAGTTGATGACTGGATTGGGCAAAATGAAGGGTAAAATGAAGATTGTAGTTAAAGAGGGTGCAAATCCATTTGTACAGTCTGTCCCTAGGACTGTAGCCATACCTCTCTTGGGGAAATTAAAAGTTGAATTGGATCGGCTGATAACTTTAGATATCATTGAGCCAGTTACGGAACCAACTGAATGGGTAGCTCCAATTGTAGTGGTTCCAACAGGAGATGCAGTCAGACTTTGTGGGGATTACACAGAATTAAATAAGAATGTGTGTAGGCCATATTTTCCCATTTCCTGTGTAGAAACCAAACTAGCCATGCTTAAAGATGCTAAATATTTTTAAAAATTGGATGCAAATTCAGGGTTTTACCAAGTTGAGCTAGAAAAGGAAAATCAACTGCTCACTACTTTCATTACACCTTTTGGTAGATATTTCTTTAAAAGGTTGCCATTTGCTATTGCCTGTGCCCCTGAATACTTTTCTTGCAGAATTGCGCAAGTTCTGGAAAACATTTCAGGTGTTATTTTTCATGTTGATGACATTCTTGTGTATGCAGGCAGTATATCTGAACATGATGTAGTTCTAAAACAGGTTTTACAAAGGTTGGAAAGAGAAGGAATCACTATAAACGAACAGAAAAGTGTGTTTGGAGTAACCTCAGTCAAATTCTTGGGTTATATTTTAAGTTCAGAAGGTATATCAGTGGACCCAGAACGAGTAGAGGCATTAGTAGCATTTCCTCAACCCACAACAACTAGTGAATTGCAACAGTTTTTAGGGTTAGTAAATTTCTCGTCACAGTTTCTTCCCGGGAAAGCTCAAAAGTTGGAACCGTTGTTCTCCCTCCTTAAAAAAGATGTTGAATTTTTTTGGGGAACAGCTCAAGCTAAGGCCTTTGTTGATATCAAGAGACTCCTTTCAGAGACACCTACCCTGACATACTTTAACCCAGAACATCAAATAATTCTGAGTGCAGATGCAAGCTCTTTTGGGTTAGGATGTTGCATTATGCAGCAGAAAAATGGGGTACGGCAAATTGTTGCATATGGGTCTAGATCATTGACTTCTGTGGAGAAACGCTACTCTCAAATTGAGAGAGAGACTTCAGCGCTGGCTTGGGGGGCTGAAAAATTCCAGCAGCATATTCTAGGGTTGCACGTCATCTTTGAAACAGATCATAAACCATTGTTACAGATTTTGCATAGCAAACCACTAGATGAGTTGACCCCCCGTCTTCAAAGATTCAGAATACGACTGATGCGGTATGACTATACAGTTCAGTATGTCCCAGGAAAGGAGCTGGAGGTAGCAGATGCATTGTCTAGAAATCCATCGACAAATGTGTTAAATTGGGGGATCTAGAACTTTCTCAAGAAACAGAGGCATTTGTGCATCAAATCCTGACAACATACCCCATCACAGATAAATTTCTGTCTTTAATACAGACAGAACAAGAACAGGACCCTACAAGTAGAAAACTCAAGGAATTTTCTATGGGTGGTTGGCCTCAAAAGAAGGATATACCAGAAAACTTGCAGCAGTATTATCAACACAGACAGGAAATTACGTTTGAGGAAGGTCTCTTGCTAAAGGGAACTAGGCTCATCATACCACCCTGTCTTCAACTCAAATGCATAGAGTTCATACATGCAGGGCACCAGGGCATAGTAAAGTGCAGAGAGCGGGCAAAACTTTCAGTTTGGTGGGTAGGACTCTCATCTCTAGTTGAAAATGTCATTCGGAACTGTCCACAGTGTGTGGAAGAAAGGGAAAATCATAGAGAACCATACCTAAAAGAAACATTTCCATCCCGGCCTTGGGAGAAAATAGGGGTTGATTTCTTCAAACACAAAACTTGACACATCATCATCACTGATTATTATTCTCGATTCTTTGAAATATTTTCCATGCCTTCCTTGTCAGATGATGTAGTCATTCAGAAGCTGAAAGAAGTCTTTGCACGGTTTGGTATTCCTGAACTGCTCAGACCAGACAGTGGTTCTCAGATTTTATCCTCTCGCTTCCAGAAATTTGCTGAGGAATATAATTTCACAGTAGTGACATCTTCTCCACATTATCACCAATCCAATGGAGGGGTAGAAGCAGCAGTAAAGGTGGCTAAACAACTGTTGAAAAAAAATGCTGACATAGCATCAGCTCTTCTAGCCTACCGCAGTACACCTTTGCAGAATGGGTTCAGTCCAGAAGAACTTTTGATGAATAGGAGACTTAGATCCACACTTCCTTTGCTACCATCCAAATTAAATGCACAAATCAATCCCCAGGAGGTGCAAACAAAAGAGGAAAGTATTGCTCAAAAAGAGGCAAGGCTGTATGATAAAAGGCACAGTGTAAAGAATCTGGGAAACCTGGAAAAGGGAGATGCAATATGGGTAACGGATATAAGAAAGTATGGCAGAATTAAACAGGTAGGCCCAGAACCCAGATCATATGTTGTGGACACAGGTAGGGGTTGCTACAGGAGAAACAGGTGGTTCCTAATACCTGCCCCTTATCAACAGACAGCCGTAGGTTGTGATGGACAGGCTGGCTTAGAAAAAGTACACACGGAGCAGCCAGAACATCAAGCAATGAGTGATAAAAAGTCGGACGAAGGCGATTTAGACAAAGAATTTAGAGGGTTTGAGAATTTTACCAGTCAAAGGCAAGATGTGGCCAAGGAAAAACCAAGGGACTATAACCCTAGTGAAAGTCAGAGACCGAAAAGAGTAGTCAAAACACCTAGTTGGCTGAAAGATTTTTCTTCATACGACTTGCATTTGAGAAATTAAATTAAAGTTGTCTCCTGAGATTTACCTTACATTTTGGAAGTTGTGTATGTTTATTGTATTTAATCACTAAATATTGTATGTGGACTATGGCTTAAAAATGATCTGAAACTTGAATAAGGATGTGACAGGTTTTTTAGGTGTCTAACGCTAAATTGCTCTTCACATTAATCAATGTAGCCTGTAG
This sequence comes from Medauroidea extradentata, assembly GCA_003012365.1. Taxonomy (NCBI): domain Eukaryota; kingdom Metazoa; phylum Arthropoda; class Insecta; order Phasmatodea; family Phasmatidae; genus Medauroidea; species Medauroidea extradentata. The sequence goes on from PNEQ01089560.1 coordinate 19,627, forward strand.
TAGACAGCATTAGATATTTAGTTCATTGTTTGTAAAAAAATTGTGTATATTTATTGTATGTAATTGCAGAATAATATCATGCAGACCACAACTAAAAGTGGTCATAAAGTTAACGAGGATATGATGAATGTATGTGTAAGTTTAACACTGGATTACTCTTCACATTAACCAGTGCAGCCTGTAGTGGACAGCATTGGATATTGAATACAGTATTTGTAACCTTTGTTTAATAAGAGTTTATGAATCTTTTTGACTGTGGTTTTGGCAATATCAAGACTGTAAAATAAAGTAATTTAGCTTGAGGTTTAAAAAGTTGTGTTTTTTAACAAACATTGTTTGGACATTTGTCTGGAGATTTCAAAGGTTCAATAGGGGTTAAAAAGTGTTTGGGTATATTAATTCTGTGTGGAAAAGGAATGTTATGTATAAAAAAAATTGTATGTGAAAAAGAAATTGTTTTTCAACTGAGAATTTTAATAAAAAAAAAGGAGAAGGATGTGCCATCAGGTTATGAGGTTGCCAAGGTTGGCAGGACTGAGCATGGCATGTCCTCAGTCTCGGAGCTGCCTGCTAATAAAAAACATGATTAGCAAGCCTCTCAAATATTCTAAATATATACAACAAATTTTCCACACTTAAAACACTAAGAGCATCGCTTGCTTGAAGTCCCTAATAACATGCTAGGCATTGGACAAGACACTTCAGCTGTTACAAAATGGCTGGCAGGCCAAAGCATTTTTTGTGGAGTGACATAGAAATTGATTTAGTTAAAGAAAATAACAACTGTGGAGCATTTTGTACTGTGTATCAGAACACTTTAAAGAATAGTGCTGCAAAATTACCAGAATCAGCACAGGGAAGTTATTTTATTTTAGCCACCTTTGATGTATGTAATATACTAAACATAACCATAAAATTAAAAAATAAACAACACTACCTGCATACTGTTATAACAATAACAAATTTTGCTACATACAATATTATAAAGGGGGGAAGGTAGGGGGCAGCAAGTAATGATAATTATTCAGGCATAGGCACTCACGCCTTCTTTCACAAATAAAAGCAGAAATCTGGCCAGAAAAATTTAATTAACCTTACTGTAGGTTACAACTCTATCGTACCAAAATTTGAATGCTCGAACAATTACATATTGGTCAAACCCGAAAGAAAAGAAAACAGTGGACACACATCAAGCTGAATGTAAATTTTGGTTAGTGCACTCCAGGGGAGAGAACCACCCCAAATGACAAAATATTATACCGGTAAGTCCGCATCCTGCCAGAAAAAACACAACTAATTTTTCATTACTGCCACAATACTATAACGCAGACTAAACAAAATATTGCAAAGGTACAGTATTACTCTGAACCGTTAGTCCTCCAGATTCCAGTCCATCGTAGATTGCGCCTCCCTACCAGCATGATCGCCCCCGTCTTGTTGTCCTCACACGTGTTTCAAACACAAAGTCTGACTACCTCAGCTGCCACAACAAGAATAACGTAATGGCGGACCTCGCCAAGCCAAACTGGTTCTCTCCCTGTAGCCCCCCTGGCGGCCGCCCAACCCCCAGGCAAAAAGATACCTTACTGTAAACTAAAACTACACAACATATGATAAATAATTAGACTGCTTACATCATACACTACCTTTCAAATGAAAATATTTTTTAAACATATAATTACACTCTAAATTACAACATACACTTCAACACTTTCAAACGGCATGTCTTTTGATGAGCCCACGCAAAACATATAACTGTCTCTCTTGTATACACGACAGGTGGCAGTGCACGCGCGCTCCAGTGTAAAGTAAGAGTAGAAAATACTGTTGAAATCTAAATTTAGCCATTCTAGGCACACCCAACCTGAAGTTAAAGTACACTTATTGCTCCAATTATTTAAACTGCTGCTAACGACGATCTTAAACTAAAATTTAAATACAAAGTAACCTCAACCTAAACAAACCAAATTAAATATAAAATGGAATAATTTTAATATTGATACAAATAAAAGGCCAAACATTACCTTATCAAACTCCTGTCAACAATACCTGAAAATAATTAAATAGATAATAGCAAATTCAATAAATTAAACATAAGGAAATAAACAAAATAAAAATAATACAGGAAATAAATAAGGCCTAAGTTGTGGGTGGACCGCCTCACAGTATGTACCATACGCTGTAACTTCCGCAGTATCCCATCTGATGAAAATTACTGTAAACGAAATATTAACTTCCAAGAAAACTTATATTTAATAGCCTACATCTTATTTAATGAGTAGGTTTAATTTACAACAGTCAATGGCTATTTTCTTTTGCTCTCTTCCAATTTTTTGTTTGTAATATTTTAATTTACAAACTACTTGAAAACCAATTCTCCTCTCTTAATTTTGTTACCAAAGAATATTTCTGATGTAATTTAAAACATGTATGTTCTAATTCTATAGTCTTAGTTTCCAAAACTTATGTGAATGTTTAGTCTGTACGATGCTAATAAACATTATTGAATCTGAAAGTTCAGCTAGAATTTGTTTTTCAGGTTTACAAAGAGTGAAAATATTTCCATATGACATGGCTTCCAATTACTATAAAAATTAATATCGTAATTATGTAAATATGGTTTTCTGCAGTGTTCAGAGACTTTAATACATGCAGTATTAACACACACTAAAAACTTGAAAAACTATTTTCTACATGTACAATATGTAATAAATTACAATATTCTACATGACATACTCTACAGTAGAATATACACGTAGATTACCTATTTTCTACACGTAATATTCTACTGACTCAACCCTGATCACACCTAACACACACACAACGTAAGTGAAGATGGCACACCTGAACTCGCCGCCTAATGAAGCTGGCCTAGTCAATGAAACATCACGCAACCGCACACCCAGGCAACAATGTGTTTGTCCTTTTATATATGTGTGAAACTATCAAGAAGTACCAGCCTATGAGTACCTCAACCTTCTGTCATTTTATTCAATTGGTCTAACACACACACAACATCTGTAATAGCAAGCAAACATCACAGCTACGTCTAACAGCTCAGACAGATAAACATTTTTGGCAGACACTTAATAGTACAGTGAAACTTCCCTTAGCGGACACTTCCAAATAGCGGACACTTCCGAATAGCGGACATTTTTCCAATCACCGGCAGATTAACATGGAGCCTTATGGAGAAATACTCTCCAAATAACGGACATTCTTATTAACGGACGCGGACACATAATAAGTAGTGAATAACGGACAAAATGCGCAAAAAAGGGGCGCGAAAACA
>PNEQ01089561.1:0-22917 GCA_003012365.1 Medauroidea extradentata
TGGCGAGTGAACTCTGCTCTATCCCTACACTACAAACCCTCCAGACCTCTTCTTAACCTCCCAGCCCCCTTCACGGTCACCAACTCCTCCCGCAGGCCATTCCACTCCCGTACCGTTCTCACAAGCATTGTTTGTTTACCCCTCTCAGTCCTTCTCCAAACCCTCTGAATCTTCTCACTATTGGTTCCTCTCCCCTTAATTGTTCCCTTACTCAACTTGCAGGCCAACCTTCCCCACCCACCCTCTCTATTCACCACCCTGTACATCCTGACCAGTCTTTCGATTTTTCTCCTATCTCTGCTTGGTTTCCAACCCATTTCATTCATCATCACTGTGGGCCTAAAGTTCCTTTCCTCCTCCCCATCCTGTACCTGCCTTTTCCATTTATTCATCACCCACCTCGCAGCCCTTCTCTGAACCTTCTCCAGCTCTTGCACCTCCACCTCCACATATGGACGTTGTCTTAAAGACTAGAGTTGAAATATTTCTACTTGGTTCATCTTGTTCCTCATAAATACCTAGTGTTTTAAATAGTACTTAGTGTGTGTTTAGGTCATTCGGACTACATTTAACTTACAATAATAATTAAAATTTGTGGAAATATCATGTATAGAGCCTAACTCCAAAATATTTTGTACAAGTATTGAAGACGAAAACATAAATGATTGTAGTGATGGTGCACTGTTTCGTCGAATAAATTATATCCACTGCTTTCTGAAATTTTTCACATTTTCGTTCAGGAACAAATAACTTCCCGAGTGTTTTTAAGGATATATTAGAATGATTATGTACTAAGAAGTGAATAGCTTTCGTTTTGCACCAAGTCGAGATTACTTTAACTTTCTGTCATATGTCTCGCGATGTGAACATGACTGCAATGGGTGGTAGACAGCAAGTGTGCCGGATTTTCGCAGGATGATGTCAAACCGGAACTCATGCTGAAATCGGGCGTTACATTTTTCGCCGACTACACTTGAATCAACGCATAGAAATTAAAATGAAAATGTGATTATTGCTTAAAAATACCTGCGGCATTGAATTAAAACATTAAAAAAAGTGCATGTTCCCTATTATAGTGGTCGCGTTACATTGCTGCTAAATTCACTTAAGTTGCTGAATATCTGCCAGCAGTATCGAGACAGTTTCAGTGGTCAGTGGAAATAGTGTTTGTCTCAGTGAGAAAAATTTCGGAACGATCGGCAACACTGTAGTACAAGAGGTTGTAAGTAAACAGTAAAGTGAATCAACTGACATAAAAGAATCAATTTAGCTTAAATGTAATTGCTTAAATTGTATTATATCCAAATATATGGGTAGTTTACGAGTGCATGGCCATTATAAACTCTTCTATGTATAAGTATGTATGTAATAATAAGTTTTACAATCATAATTGGTCTAACATCCGATGGCGAGCAGATGCATTCCCATCCCCATAGCACCAATCCTTCTGTCCCTTCTTAAACCTTCCAACCCCTCTCACAATCACCAACTCTTTCTGCAGTGTTTTCCACTTGCTCACCATCCTCATCAGCATTGATCATCTACCCATCTCCGTTCTCCTCCTCACCCTTTGAAACATTATACTGTTGTTTCCTTTCCAATTAAAGTTCCCATAGTTACCTTACATGCCAAACCACCCCTCCCCCACCTTTTCATCACCTTATACAACCTGACTAGTCGTTCCATTCTCCTCCTGACCCTCAGCGGATTTCATCCCAGTTACTTCATCACCATGCAGGGCCTAAATTTCCTATCATCCTCACTGCCTTTTCCATTTATTCATCACCCATATCTCTGCCCTTCTCTGCACCTTCTCCAGCTCTTGTACATCCACCTCCATGTACGGATCTCACTCCATGGCAACAGCATACTCAAAGAACCGACGAACCATCGCGCAGTATGCCTTTCCCTTAATTTCACCACCAACTCCCTTCCACACCCTTCCGAGTCTTAAAGCCCTTCTTTGCTTCTTAACCACTCTGTCCACCTTAGATCAGACTGTATTACAACCACCATATACTTCAATTTTGTGGCTTCCTATATCACCTGCCCTTCCCATCTGTATACCTCTCTACTCACCATTCTCCTCCTAGTAAACCTCTAAAACCTGGTCATATGCAAATTAATCTTCATTTTGTTTTCCTCTGTCCAATACAACAACCAATCAATATCCTCCTGTAAGTTGATAAAACTACCCACCTCTGTATATAGTACACAGTTATCTGCAAACTGTAGTATTTTACCTGCAATCCTGAATCCCATGTCACTCACCCCAAACACTTCTCTACTGCATTCCTAATGTAGCCTTTCCATCTTCAATATGGCCTCCCCCATTTTCAGTCTTTGACTTTGTCCCATGAGTAAGTCCTTAATCCAGTCAATCACCCGCTTATCTTCAAGCCTTCCTTTCACTTTTCTCATCAAAATTTCATGAGAAACCCTCATCAACTGCCAGAATCAGATCCACCAACAAACCTGCCAACCGAGTCTAACATAAATATCCCTGTCTAAATGCATGTTGGTATTGCAGTGTACATTTGGTGCTGTTCATAAAATTTACCAGATATTGTACCATCAACCTCTCCATCACCTTCCCTGTGTTCGAAGTGAGACTCACTGGACTGTAACTACCTGGCTTCCCCTATTCTCACCCTGCTCATACACTGGTGTCACTAAAGCCTTCTTCCAAACGTGACTTACCAAACAACACCTCTAGATATCAGACCAACTCCTTCCCTTCAAACTCGAGTGCAACATTTCATATTCCACCTGGCCCCAACTGCCTTATTGTGTTGGAAATATTCTAGTGATTGTCACATAGCTATGTTGGTAATCTAATGTGTCCAAGACGATGAGATAAGTAATGTTTTGTTAGGTTGAAATCTTTTGTTTCTTTGTTTTTGTTGATTCTTGCTACTATATCTTTTGTTTTTATGCTAATGAAATGGGTGTAATGAAAATAAAAAGCAAGTAAGAAAGGAATACACAGGTAAGTAAACTGTCTCCAATAATTTCCTTCAGGTTATGGGCTCAGGAAACATTGAAGAACATTGATATATTTTACAGGAGACATTTAACATGGTAAGTGCGCAATATAAACACATATGCACTATAAAGAATTTGAACTGAATGAAAATGGTCAATTTTTTTTTCTAAAAAATTAACTCTGTAAGTGCTTAAAGGTTTTATTTGTAAAAAAAAAAAATCAAATACAACTATTGCGAGTTCAAGTGCATTGCCTACAGTTGAGAAACTAGATGGCATGAATAATTACAATGACTGGAAATTTGTAGTGCAGCACTATTTGATGCATGAAGATTTATAGGAGTGTGTAGTAGTAAATAATGGTGATAAAGTTGACACCAAAAAGGATCAAAAGGCACTTGCAAAAATTTGTTTGACTGTGAAACCAAATTGTTACATACATGTGAGGTCTGCAAAGCCTGCAAATGAAGCATGGGAAAATCTCGTAAAAGGCATATGAGGATTAAGGACTTCTGCGAAGGCTAGGACTTTTGAGAACTCTTTTCAGTGTAAAGTTATGTAACCATAGGAAAATGGAGGACTACTTACTCAGGTTATATCAGTAGCCCAAAAGTTGGCTGATATTAATGCACCTGTAGAAGATGAATTCGTGGGTATTGTCATAGTCAGTGGGCTGTCATCAGAATACGATCCCATGGCCATGGTACTAGAAAGTTCAGGTGCCGCAATCATATCTGCTTTGTGAAGAACAAACTGCTCCAAGAGGACAAAAAAAAAAAAGGAAATAAATGAACAAAGTGTTGATTCAGCATGCATGTCTGGCATCAGAGGTAAGAAATCATCAGGATCAGATTTGCATGGTATAAAGCAATTTCGAAGACAACCACGTATATTCGGATGTTTCAGTTGTAACGAGATTGGGCATAGGTCATTTGAGTGTCCAAAGGGGTCACAAAGTAGAACAAAAAGGCAGGTTAACTCAAATGATCCAGATATTTCACTGTTCACAGCACTCACTGCACATATAAGTTCAAATTATTGGTATGTTGACACAGGGGTAACAACACACATGACAAGAATAAAAGACTGGTTGAGAAATTATAGGGACACCACAGACTAAGAAATCACTATAGCAAATAATGATGCTCTATGAGGAACGGGTTGTGGAGATTTTATAGGACAGCTAAATAAAAATTGTGGCACTGTTGCAGTTGATAACGTTGCATATACACCTCAATCTCTTCCAACCTTTTGTCTGTTAGTACCATGGTAGGGAAAGGTGTCACTGTTGTTTTTTCAGAATTTATTTATGATATGTATCATCAAATGATTTTAAAGTGCAGGGCCAAATTAGGGCCACTGCAACTAATGTTAATGGCCTGTATAAGTTGAACTTTCATTCTGAGGTGGCAAACACATCAGTAGTGAAACCCACACAGAATTTGGGGCATAAGAAATTTGCACATCTTGGAAAACAGGGACTAAAACAGCTCAAAGAAAGAATAGTTACTGGCATACGCTATTCAGATAATAGTGAGAACTTATGTGTTGCATGTATGAAAGGGAAACAGACTAGGAAACCATTCCAGAAATGTGTTGCAAATAGAGCTCTAGAGAAATTAGCACTTGTTCACTCAGATGTTTGTGGTCCAATGTCTGAAGTCGTTTGATGGTGTTAGATACTTCCTGACTTTAAAAGATGATTTTACACGAGAGACATTTTGATATTTTCTTAAATCCAAGGATGAAGTTAGTGAAAAGTTCAAGGAGTGCAAAGTGGCTGTTGAGACTGCAACAGGCATGGAAGTGAAGTGTCTGCACACTGACGATGGCAAGGAATATGCGAACAATGAGCTGAGACAGTTTCTCATTGACAGTGGTGACAAGCATCAGACAACAGTTGAGTATACCCCTCAGCAAAATGGTGTGGCAGAAAGGGCCAATCGTACAGTTGTTGAAAAAGCTCGAACTATGCTTCAAGAAGCTGGGTTAGGGGAAGCTTTTTGGGCTGAAGCAGTCAATACTGCCAAATATTTAAAGAACAGGTCACCAACGAAGGCAGTGAAAGATGTCACTCATGAAGAAGCTTGGTCAGGATACAAAGTAGGTGTAAGTTATCTCAGGGTCTTTGGTTGTAAAGCATTTGTTCATATCCCGAAACAAAAGCGAAGAAAATGGGATCCTAAGAGTAAGGAAATGATGTTTGTTGGTTATTGTGAGTTGACCAAGGGCTACAGGCTTATTGATCCTAAATCATCGACCAGGGTTCAGAAGGCTAGAGATGTGCAGTTTGCAGAAGAGGTTTTTATTACCGGCAGTAATGTAGATGTAAAATCTGGAGAGGTTTCAAATGTGTCGGATCCTGTCGAATCAGTTCATGCTAACGATGTTAAGCAACCTGTGGCACAGACTGAAGAAGGTAGGCAAGAATGGTCTAAAGAGACAAGAGCACCTGAAGAAGAACCACAAGAAATATGTGTTAGACAGAATGAGAAATTTGAAGAAAAGAAACTCGAAGGTCAGTCTAACTCAGAATCTCGATATCCAATCAGAGAACAACAGTGCAAGAAATTCACTGATCATTTGCTCTATATGGTATCCTGCAGTGAATCTGTAAGATATCCTACTACTGTCTTAGAAGCATTATCAGGCAATAATAAAGAAAAATGGAAACATGCCATGCAGGAAGATATGACTCATTAATCGAAAACGAAACATGGGAATTAGTGGACCGTCAAAGTGACAAAAACATAGTGAAGTGTAAATGGGCATTTAAAATCAAAAGGGGAAGCAAATAATTATTTGCAGAGATACAAAGCCAGGTTGGTAGCTAAAGGATTCACCAAAGAGTACGGTGTGGATTACCGCGAAACTTTTGCACCTGTTGGGAGGCATTCAACTATTAGACTTATTTTTTAACTAGCAGTGGAACTAGATTTGAAAGTGTATCACATTTATGTCACAACTGCTTTCCTTCATACGGAGTTAAAAGATGTAATTTAAATGGAACAGCTCGAAGGTTTTGTAAGCCAGACACACAGTGGATATGGTGTAAATTAAAAAAAGGCAATTTATGGGTTGAAACAAACATCAAGAATTTGGAATAAACTGATTCACCAGACTTTACTGGAACCTAGATTGAAGATATCAGAGCATGAGCCTTGTATTTACCAAAGAAAGAACCAAAACTCTGTTATGATTGTTTATCTTTATGTCGACGATTGCTTTGTGTTCTGCAACAATGATACTGACAAGTCAAGACTGGTAGAAGATCCTGAAAGGAAATTTAAAATCAAAGACCTTGGTGAAGCAGAATAATGTCTTGGAATGAGAATTACCAGTAACAGGAATACCGGAACAATTTCTTTAGATCAGAAGATGTACACTGAAGCAATCTTGGGGCATTTTGGGATGCTGGACTGCAAGCCAGTGAGCACACCCTTGGAAGTGAATAATAGACTGACCAAGGCTACAATTGAAAACAAAGCAAACTACCCATATCAACAGCTATTGGGCTGTATAATGTATTTGGCTGTCTGCACTAAGCCAGACATTGCTTATGCATGGAGTGTTTTAAGTCAGTTTAATAGTATTCATAATGCTGAGCACTGGACTATGGCAAAAAGAGTATTGTGGTACTTGAGAGGAACTTTTAGACTGTGCTCTAGTGTTTCGAAAAACTTGTCAAGACATCACAGCTTATGTGCATGCTGACTGGGCAGGTGATATGTCTGATCGCAAATCCTACACAGGCTATGTATTCAAGATGGGTGGTGCTGCTGTCAGCTGGGAATACAGAAAACAGAAGACTGTGACCTTATCCAGTACAGAAGCAGAATTTTTAGCAATGAGTGAAGCAACAAAAGAAGCTATCCATTTGAAAGGACTTTTAAGGGTGATTTGTGGCAGGGAAAAACCAATTACTGGTTCCAATGACAATCAAAGTGCACAAAAGTTGTTACATAATCCAGTTTTTCATAGGCGAACAAAATACATATACATAAGGCATCACTTTATAAGAGGGGCTGTAGTGAACAAACCCCTGGCCATTGTTAAAACCCAGCAACTGGCAGCATGACTCCCATTGCTTTGTTTCACCTACAAATATCCGAACATTTGCTGCTAGCTTTTGTTGCATTTTACAGAACTTGTAAGCACTGGCTGCTTTCTTACCGATGGATAGGTGTTTCTAGGGATTTCACATCATACAGACACTGCATGGATTTCAGGGGCGCGCGTCTGGACGCCACTGCCTCTTGTTGCCATGTTGTCAGGTGTATTTCCAGATGTGTGGGCGGTATTGGCCACTCTGCTGTTCCGAAACGGTGACATGGCGCACACGACGGGCTGCATTGGAAGGGGATACAGAATGGCCCACATCAAATGACACCCCCCCCCCTCAGAGTCTGAATGTGCACCACGGCACTGCTGTAATCTTACCTGAAGCAGGAGAAACTCCGTTGGCCTGCTGGCAATTGGTGCAGAGAGTACCATCCTGGTTGCAGTAGCTATGGGCAGTAAGGCGTCGCTGCTGGTCCCTGTGATGCTGGTGGGTTCAGGCAGGTAGAGTAACCAGAGTGCACTTCATGGCATAGATGCGGCGACCGGTGGAGAGGTGAGGGGCCTCTCGCATCCTGTTGGTCCTCTGCAGGGTCCGTGTATCCCAGAGGTGGCTGGAGAGGTGGCTGAAGAGGTGGCGTGGCCCTATGTCTGGGTCGGCCATGCTGGCGAGGGGTAGCGTGGGCGACCAGTCTTCCTCTTTGCTTAGCACCAGTTCCTGATTACCAACTGTGTCATACAGTCTGAAAGCCTGAATCAGACCAGACGGTGGCGATCACCCATCCTCTTCGCGTGGCAACTTGTTCAAGCCGTCGATGGTCCTTCCTGGGGGTCTGACCTGAGTGGGTGGTGCTGATGCAACCATTCCTTGTGCATTTCTGCAGGGCAGCGACTGGTCGCATCGTCAGGTGACATCCCAATGCCAGGGGTTGCAAGTCAAAAAGGGGCATATTGTGCAACAATGGGAGGGGGGGGATCTCCTGAATGTGGTGAGTCAGGATGAGCTGTTCCCTGCATGTCCGTCTGTGGCATCGCTGAATCGGGTGTCTTGGTGTCGCTGTCGAGTACCTTTCGCAGGACGTCTATATGGATTTTGACATTGTGCCCATTGCCACGCCAGATGAAGTAACTTGTTCTGCTGCAGGCTTGTATGACACAGCGCATTCTGCTCCACTTCGCCGCGAAGCCTGTACAGAAGTTCTGTTTCGCAGTGGAGAGAGGGTGTGTCTTGGCATAAACTTGTTGCCAAGGCTGGAGATGCTTGGAGGGTATTACTGTGGATTTAAGCTACTGGCTTGCTCTCATCGTCTCATGTCTCTCCCTCCATTTCACTGCTCTCTCCTCCAGGCTGTTCCTCTCTTCCTCGTTTATCAAGGCACAGTGGTATTCTCCGGGAAGCCTAAGGTTAAAGCTAAACAAAGCTGGTTCCGGCGATTGGCCCGTCGCTGTGTTCACTCTGCGTCAGAGCATGGAAAGTGCCACTGGCAGGTGTTCTGCCCAGGTCTCGTGTCGCTTTCACAGATGGAGCCAGAGTTGTATCTTGAGGTCTTGGTTCCTGCGCTCTGTGGGGTTCGCGTAAAGTTGTACACCATCATCGTGTGGTGGTAAACAGCCCACTTCTCATGCGAGGCTCTCCATTGTTTTCCTGCGAATCTGCGACCTGTTGTCCATAGTTTGTACATTGGGTTAGCCCCATGTGGCGTAAAATTCTGTGTTCATTATGGGACGAGGGTTTTCACTGGAATGCTCGGTACTGTGTATACTTTGGCCTACCTGGAGAGCATGTCCATCAGAACAAGGATGAATCGATTTCTACCCAGTGGAGCGGAGGTATGGCCCCATAATGTCCAGAGCAACAGTCTCAAATGATCATTCAGGTAAGCATGACTGCTATTGTTGTTCGCTATGAGTTATGTCAGACTTAAACTTGTTGCATGTCTTGCAGCATCGGCCATAACTCTTTGCTGCATGGGTCACCCCAGGCCAGTAGAACAAGCTATGAATGTTGCGAAGAGTCTGACATGCCCCTGGGTATCTGTCATGGGCATATCTGAACATGTGTTCTCGCTCGCACAAAGGTACAAACAGTCTCAGTTGTCCATCCCATGTGGGGGGTCTCAACACAGCCGTCAACCACTCACTAGTGGCTCACCATTTCCTTTTCCCACTCGTTCCACTACTCTTGACATGTGGTGCACTCGTACTAGGAATTCACAACCCACTCGCAACGAGGTGGGTGTTCGTCTCTATTGGTTCCATGTTCAGCTGATATAGCTATATGCCCTCTGAGTGTGGCCTAGGCAGCAGGATGTTGTTCAATACGGTCTTGTACCATACCCTGATATCAGCGCACAGTGCATGCGACCACTAGCTGATTGTCATTCCTTGCCACGTGTTCGACTTTGAAGTCATAACCCTGCAGCGCCGTGGACCATCTCGCGACCTTGCTGTGTGATTTCCGCATTAACTGCAACCATGCTAGGCACCAGTAGTCAGTGCACAAGACAAATAAATAGTATTCCAGATATGCACGGTAGCGCTTGATGCCCAGACGATTGCTAAACATTCCTGCTCGTTTATTTACATGGTACCGCCTTTCTGTGGGTCAGAACTTAGTGCTAGAATATTCAATCATGTGTCTTTCTCCCTGTACTGGTACAGTACGACTCCTACCCCATCTTGATTGGCATCGATCTGGAGGTACAGTGGGCTCTAACGGCCGTAGTGTGCCAGGACTTCGCACTAGGCGAATACGGACTTTAAGGCATTGAACGGTTGGTCGGCATTCGCGGTCCAATGGTAGCATTTTTGGGGTGACAACAGAGCAGTAAGTGGTTCTGTTATGGTGGCGAAGCCTTGAATGTGGTCACGGTGCCAATTTATATGCCCAAAAAATTTATGTAATTGTTTACATGTTGCTAGAGGCTGGCACTCTTCCATGAGATGCAGATGTTCGGTGGTAAGCTCTATCATCTTCTCACTTACCATATGGCTGAGAAACTCAATATTCTATTTGCCAATGTTGCATTTCGGACCCCCACAAGTCAGCCTTTTTATGGCAAATCGTCCCAGGGCGAGTGACAAGTGGGTAAAGTGCTCTGCCTAGGTGTTTGACCATATCAGCACATCATCTAAGTATGATACTGTAAAATCTCCTTGCAGTCCACTCAGTACTTGCACCATTATTGTTTGAAAAGTGGCTGAAGTGCCCTTCAGTCCGAATGGCATTGCGCAGAACTGAAATTGGCTGCCGAATGCGGTCATGAACCCAGTTTTCTCCCAGTCATTCTGTCGAAACGGAACTTGCTTGTAGCTGCTCAATAAGTCCAGGGAGAAAAACATCTTCGCATGGCCGATGATGGAGAGGGCGTTTTCACACTAATGTATAGAAGTGCCAAGTTTTCTGTCACAAGTTTCATGTGCATGGCATTAGATCGACACAGAAATGTGGAGTACCGTCTTTCTTAGGCGCGAGAATTCTTTGGAAGTTATATCTACAGTTAGTGGGCTCGATTACTCCTTCAGCAAGTTTTTCCTTGATCTGTTATTCAATGACCTTAGCGTGATATGGAGTGAGCAAATAGGTTTCTGCTTTGTCAAGTCTATCTGGTGTTCCATCAGAGCTATGCACTGCAAGATGTCATTAGCAGCAAATGCCTCACCCCTTTTGTCTAACAGCCTCTGGAACACACCTCGGTATGCTGGGGGTATTATATTTAAATGTTGGCTAGCGTAAGAACTGGAGCACAGTCACTTGACTTCGCTTCTGTACTATAGGCAGTTCTATGTTCTGTTGTGCCAAAGTGTATGCATCTTGCCACGGGTTCGAACGCAGTGTTTTGTTCCATGAGCCACTGCAGATCCAAATGGCATCCTCCTGGAATTCAGATTTCACCAAAACCGTTGTTAAGGTTTCTATGTCCCTAATGAGTATTACAACAGTGGCCTGATCTTACGCTTGGCACTTCGATCCCTCAGCGGCTAACTGAACTGACTGATTGACTGGTTTGATTTCTTTAGAATGCATGAAATCCGGCCGAACAAAACTATGTGATGCAGTGGTGTCTACATGTGCATGTACAAGGATTTTGATGTAAGGGTGGTGTTTACTATAAATATTATGGAGAAGAACATATTGAGGTGTCTAGGTATTGTTTACGTATGTTCTAGGGTGGACGGTGACGTTAGGTCCCATCACCCTTCTCGCCTGTTTCCCGACTGAGACTGAACAGCATTGCCACCTTGTTTATTGTTTACCAGTGCATTCGGACAGTCCTTGTGCCAGTGCATATGGCGGCCTAGGCAAAAACAGCACGGAAACCTGTGCGGCTGGCTGTAGTCCAGCACATGTGGCGATTTTTTAGTATGTACATGGCCCTTAATGTGAGTGTTACTCTCATACCTGTCCAACCTTCAATGCTGTTGCTCACCACCTGCTGCATCTCCCTGTGGGCTCACCAGTGCAGCGGTTGCAGGTTTCTTGGATGTGCCGCTGCCACACTGGATGGACAGTGGCTGTAGGGGTTTCTCGCTCGAATAGTGCAGCAGTTCTGAAGAACTCTTCTGAATCGTAGGACAGCAGAGGCACGAGCGAGGGGTGGAATCCCGGTCATTCGGTTTCTATTATGGCCATGAGATACATAATGTACACAGAGATGAGGTTGATACTTCAAGAGCTGGTGGTACTACCACGACACAATCATGGCGAACAGTTCGTCACCCTAAAGCTCAAACACGAGTCGGCTCTGCGCCTGCAGTGACATGAAGGCTTCTCAGTAGTGTGTCAGAAACAGACCGCAGAACTCGACCCATGGTATCCCATACCAACTCATGCCTGACCACCACTTACCAGCCAGTTCTGTCAACTGTTTCCCGATGCACTGTGGCCACTCGTCTTCACTCATGCCATACCTGCATAATCGGCTTAGACAATCGTCGAGGAATGCCTCCGGGTCCTCACTATTTAATCCAGCGAATGTGGATTGCATCTAGAGTTGTCGTGGAGTCATCACAACAGGCGGGCTCACCGGGCTCACGTTCACTACGCGTGACATCACGGCCACTCTCGGCACACACATGAATGTCGGCAGAATGGTAATGTTCTGGACCACTGTCACTGTTGTTCGCGGAGCTTCCGTAGCTGCCAGTTGTATGACATCTAAAGGAAAATAACAAGGGCTCAACTGGTTCACAGGTGGCTGAAGTGTGGCAGCGATGAAGTCGAAACACAAGAATCCGCTTCAAACAACGGTTTGGCACTCCATTCCTCGACAACAAGGCACTTTGTGTGTGCGGCTTGCTCGAAGTACTTACATCAAATCACCGTGCTGTGGTTGTGCAGCAGCGCGGATGTCTGCGGACACTCTCAGGAACTCCTGGGATGGCAGCATTCTCTGTCAGTTGGTACTGCATTGTCACTGGAGGTTTCGCACTCTCTCGCACGTGAAACTGTTGCATCAGTATAGCCCCAATGCTCCTTACTGTGGTGTCGAACCCATCGCACTGGAAAAGTACTTTCAACATCCTTACAATATTTGCAGCTGACAAACACCCTAGGTGAAATCGTGCTACAAACCCTGTACAATGTATGTCGCACTGTCCCTGTTGTAGGCACATCAGGCCGTTGCACACGTCCACCTTAACCTGGTCACTGAGTTTCTGTTCATGCTTGATTTTTGGGCTTTGCATAGCGCACAAACAAACAGATGCTTTCGAGACTGTCCAGTTTTCATGCTTCCAACCACACTGCTCGCATGTCAATATGGGGTTGCTGTCCAATGCTGCCCGGAGCGGCATGTTGCGGATGTCGTGGATGGGGTAGTGTGGGTGACAACTCGGTAGCAACGACTTCACATGGCATTTATGCTGTACCAGTTGTTTGGGTACATGTTCAAAAACTTCGCTGCACATGTGGCCGATGGCTCTGTACCTGCAGTGGTAGGCCATAGTGTGGATGCACGTAAGCATGCATGGTACAGGCGATCAGAACTTCCAAGAGGTTACCAGCCTCAGCACAGCAGACTTCCTCGCACACGGCACAGAAGGGTAGTAACTACGGTGATCGAAATCCTTGAAGGGAAAGCTGTCCTTGGCGAGTTCTGTCTGCCACCACCCTAGCTGGGTGGGGGTATGAGGGGGTGAGCGTAGGAATGTGGGCACAAGATGGCCAACTTCGTGCACACTCAGTCCCTCCCCAACAAATGGCATCCACGAGGGGTTTTGGCATGCTGAAAGTCCGTACGTGCACTGCACACAGCTCGATGACCTTGATGAGCAAACTGCCCTTGATAATGCCACACGAGCTGGACGCCAAATTGATGCTTGCAGGGGCCGTGGAGAGGGATTAAACTGCTCGTTTTCTCTCAGATGAAAGTGGATATAGAATTATCACATGGCAGAGGCATGTGATGAACAGATGTACCAGTAGCACCAGTTCGTCAGAGAGGACGAACACTCTGGGAGCGTGGTCGTGTGGCTGACAGCCAAGGCATTGTTACATTAATCTCTCCTGTTGGACATCATACTTATGTAGGGGAATCTTAAGCCTCGATGCACACAAAAAGCAATAGCCAGGGATATCGAGCACCCAGAAGCCCTTGTGTAATAAAACAAAACACTGCAGGAAAGTGGGTTGGACTGTCCCGTGCCCTAAAAGACCAAGAAGTGGTGAGTCAATGAGTAATGCATTTATGGCAGCATGTAGAAACATTTGCTTGATCCCAGTTAAACTAACATAAGGTCAAGCATGACTAGAGATCAAATATCAACTGACTTGCATAAAGGATTTTTTCTGTAAAATTATTTTTGGTTTACCGACTGTAAGATCAAATTTACCGCAACGATTTTTTGTTTGGTCGACAATAATGAAGCCATTATGCAGATATATTTTATGCAAGTTTAACAATAAATGATTTTATCTTTGGTTTGGTGTAATGAAAACAAAACTACACCGTACATTATTTATTTATTTCGCTAAATACATACTTTTCTTCATAGAAAAGATACATATGTATATATATATATATATATATATATATGTATATTATATGAGATAGAATGCAAACTGATTGTGGTATTGGTGTGACCATCATTGACCACCTTTTTATTTCCTCTATGACTAGCACAGCAGCGCCAAACGGCCGTACATGTAACTAACGTAAGTGCTCGGGTCAAGAGGGGAATAAGTACTAATATGCAAGAGAGACCTATAGTACTTTTTTATTAGGATTCATTTTCAACAGCTGAATGCTAGCATTAACAAATTCGTTTCAATGTTAACATGCCATTGAAAAAAAACTTAATCATAAAAAAATCAAAGAAATCCATATATGCATGTTATATACATCAGACAGACACACATGCGTGCAAATAGAGAGCGGAAAAGAAAGAGAAGAGAGAGAATGAGAGGAGAGAAAGAGGGAGGTTAGTTAGCCCATTGAATGAGGCACTCAAATTACAACTCACCTTTTCTTAATTGTTGACTCTTACAGATCATACGACATTAATGATAAATTTTTCAAAATCATCATGGATCACCAAATCTAAAGTAACTCTGTGATTGGTTTTTTCTAAAAGCAGTTAAAACTCTAAAAAAAATTCTATGTTGTTATGAAATCATTCCTCCATATGTATAGAAATTTTCAACAAACATTTCAGATACATAAACCAACCATATTTAATCTGATGTACTTACAAACTGCCAACTGTATTGACAATTACAAGTAAAAACTCTTCACAGATGGACATTGTACTCAGAAGCAATACGACAGGATAAAATACCAAAGCACTCCAAATATAAATTTTAATGGCCAGTATTAATTTTAAGGCAAGATTGGTCAACTTCAACTAGTTACAATGTTCCATCCCCACTCCCCAATGCATTCACCTGTGTTCATTAGCGCACGAGATAGCTTAAAACTACGAGACCATGGTTTTACTAGCCTATTTCAGATTACACAAATCACTGACATTACTGTATTAACCTAGTATGTAGAAGCAACTAAACTATAAGTTTTCCTAATCAACTCTTAGGATATTTATTCACAATTGACACATGTTTATTCACAATTGACACAAACCGGTCAATGTCCTCATAAGTTATAATGGTTTTAATTATCTAATAACTCATTAACAGGGGGGGGGGGGAGAGAGAAAAGTATTCGTGCCATAATTCACTTCTACTGCTATTGTAAGGATTACTGTTTTAGGCTGCACAGATAACCCAGTTTTTTCATCTAATTTAGATTAACGTTTAGCTGTTCTTACAAAATATCGGTTAGAAAAAAAGTTAATCTGTATGCATTCAAATTTTTTCCCCATGGATTTTCATGGTTGACTGGGGACATCAGCTCACATTTAGGTTAAAAAAATTTTCTTATTGTAAAAAAAGCTGAAATGAAGAATCATAGCATTAGATAAATTAATTTCTTAAAAAAAACTATAATGGTGTACTTGCAAGTAATTGTTTAAAGTTGTTTAGAGACTACTTTATCATATATTTAAAAATAAACAATGAAACTTGAATCCCACACTTTTCATATCTGATTTCGTATAATTAAAATGTGCATTAATATTGCCTATCACAAATATTATGTTGTAGGCTTAAAATTGGACTACGGTAACAACAGAGTCTACAATAAATTACCTGTAATGTATTTGTAATCGCTATACACTCTTTAAAAAAATTAGGTAATACGTTTACAGAACAAATAAATATAAAAAGATGTACTGAAGATTGCTCTTGGTTAAATTTGCCTGTACAGTACAACAAAAATAAGACGTATTTATTTCCAGTAGACATTGTACAGATTACACAGTGTCAGTAAATTTATATTACAATCACAAGAATAATCTGCAGAAGCCAAAAAGATTTCAAATGTTTAGGAGACTTTTCAAAACTTGTGTTTTACACGGCATTATTAGAAACAATAAATAAATGCTTTTCTACAGTTATCCAAGCCGAAGCGGTTTATTAGGACACGGATCCCCTGACTAGTGTAGGTGATCCTCTGACGTCACAACACTGTCCGAAACTAGAAGCTGTCCGAGGACAATTGTCCATGAACATTAAACTTTTGTCCCAAGTTATATGTCCATATGAAGAAACTGGAAAAAGGATAACAGAACTGAATTAGAGCCTAAATTTCTACTCGCTTTTTAGGAAATAAGATGAAACATAATTAGTTCACTTGCTGCGGGGTATATTTAATATTAGGTGCAAGGACTTAACACCACATTCACAGATAATGCTTGACCTCTGAAAAAACAATTTTTTATTCCATCCACCATATTTAATTTTTGGAAACTCATCCTATACCCACCAGTTTTAACCTACCGATGAACTGACTTTCTGAACATGGTTGCTGAAAACATTTTTGTCGTACCAGTTTTGAAATTCGAAACATATGACATCATGTATAACAAGATAAAAGGGTATAAAATATAAAATGCTGTCTCCAGGGTACAAAAATGTGCATATTCATAAACCTGTCTCTCATTTTATAATTTATAACCTTGAACGTGTTCCTTAACAGTAGGTATCTTTGTTTACTTCCAGATGCAAATTTTACCTTCGTTTCTTTGAACCTGGTATCTTGCACAAATTGCTGAAATGTCGGTCGCATATCACTTTATATTTGTACACCTTCTCCGGATGGTTGTCAAATAAATTATTATTTCCAATTCTTTTTAACCAAAGATTGTAAACTTCTTCGTACACGGGGAAACAGTGCCGAACGGAAATTTTATCGTCGAAGCTAGGAACACAATATTTCTTCACCCCACACATTTCAGTAATTTAAAGCCAGGATATGAAACAAAACGAACGATAAAACTACATGTTTCGTACTGTTGCTGTCTGGTCCAATTGACTTCATATAAAATTACATCACATTGAAATGAAAAAAAAAAAAATAATAAAATAACTTCTCCTACCCCACGCTATAACAAACGAACAAACCAGCATTGTACAAATGAAAAGTTAAAAACTTCCAAGAAAGCATTCATTTCTCACTCGCTCACAGCGCTGAAACGAGAGTACAATGAATTAGTTATGGGTCACAGTAGTTCCCTAAGCTGTTTACACCCCCTGCTTTACTTGCAGAAAATTACAGTACGATACAGGAGGTATATGAACATTGTGAATAATTATTATCGTTAGGAAATAAGTTGAGCTGAAGGAATTGTCTGGGAGGTTAAATTATTTCCTATTAGTGGCAGATAGTGATGATTTCGAACAAGTGTACAGTAATTGTCGTGCAGCATGTATGGAATATATTATTTGAAGCTATCATTCGTTGTGTGTAGTGTAGTATCTGTATTTCGGAAAAGTTGTTAGAATCTTTCAGAGTGGTTTGTTTACTATAGGGAATTTGACTCGTGTGTTATAGTTTAATTAAATACACTTGTCATTTGCTTGCATATGAAAATCAGCCATGGCTGTTTGTTTTCAAGCCGAACACTTATATTTTTTCTAGAGAAGTATGAAAATTAAATTCTACACAAACGAGAGTCCATCAGAATGATTTTTGCAGTACACATAAGTATTACCTTTTCAATATCGCTTAAAAGTGCAACACATTGCATTGTATTTATAAATAATTATTTGAGCAACAAGTAAAGTTGCCATATAATTCGTCACATGATTTTCAAAGACAGGTAAGATTTATGAAGAAAAGGTATTACATACTGACGTGTTGGTGGTGAGGGCAAAAGGGGTGAGAGCATCTTACTTATGCCCTGGAGGGTGCCGGCTGCTGCTGGTGATGGTCGTGGGTCTACCGCCGTGTGGCGAGTCCCCTCTCTATCCTCCGCGTCGAGATGTATGCTGTTGTGAGGCTGGAAAGCGGCTGGTTGGTAGGACTAGCTCCCGAAGGACGATGAAGTGGCTGTGGCCAAATAACTTACCCGCATGAATAGGTTTCACCATTGGTTTACTGTGTTATTATTGACACACTGTATATCGCACGTACGTGCCTTTAGCGGGCCCCACGTCTATAGCCGGTGGGTGGCTAACACGGTAAACGTGGACACTAGTTACACGATGATGTAGTTACGTTGGAAAACTAAATCCCTGGGTGCAAGAGCTTGCAGGGATGGAGGTGGCTCTACTCCTGGACAATTAAATTAATGTTACGTTAATAAGTTCCTGAATAAACTAGAAAAAAATCACTATTGCAGCTACATGATACAACAAAATACTGTGATGGTCCAGGAGCCGCGTACACGTGGCCGACCTCCTACACGCCCGAGACAAGATTGCCGAGCAATGGCGCCCACTCCCGCTAGTATTTGAGAGCGCCCGCCAAAACTATTCGCGTGGTTGCTTTAAGCATGTTGTGTTGAAGCTGTATACGGTACATAAAAAGACACAAAAATTTACATGAGACACAATTAAGCCCTTGGAGATGTTAACATAATTGGGTTTGCTGAAATTGCATAAATAAACTTACATAGGAAAATTAATTTACATGTGCCTTCCTCTTCGGATGGCTTGTTAAGCTGTCTCTCTAAGTCCGAGCTGGCACTGTTTATTATACACGTAGAACACTTGGATATAACACATTAATCACTATTCTTATTTTAGGTATAAAAAGTTACCGACGCGTTGCGCGGTCTTTGCAGTCGTTAGGTTGTCGGTATGGGTCGCTCTCAGTGGTCCAGCGTCGTTGAACACTTTTGAAGCACTTTACATAATAAATTCGTTTGCCCTAGTTGTGGGTGCTCAATAATTTACTAAAAATATGGAGACTGCCTCTCCATATTTACTTTGCCCTGGCAACTCCCGCACTGTCTGTTTCAGGCAACGTTCGTTCCGGCATTTATGCACGTCGTGATCAGCGACGGCGTAATGCTTGTCGTAACGACCGATGTCCCTTGTTTAGCTGGCGTTGGGATGTGTTGCGGTGGTGTTACATGGTTGTTTTACTTTAAATATTGGCACTTTCTTTTGTATTCGCTTGCTAACCACGTGGCCACATTAACTTGAGTGCTCAGTCGGTCCCGTCAGTACCGGGCGCATGCAGGGTGCCGTCGGAATACCGCGAGTCGTTGTCGTGAATACTGCCCGTGATGCTGGTGTGTGTTGACGAACGGTCGCGATGCACGCGTGGGCTGTTGAGCACAAGTCAATACATGGACAAAATATAACTGTATTTTAGCAAAGAAAAAAAAACATTGTCTCAATATAGACATTAAATTAAGTGTGCCCTTCTCCCCCGTACACCTAAAATAAAATAAAAGTAGTTTTAACAGTATAACAATTTTAAAAATATTTTCTTGAGCATTACCTTAACAACCATCACATAAACTACATTCACACAGCCTTTACATTTAAAGTGAAATGTATGAACCAATAGCAAAAATATCACTGTTTCAAAAACTAAATTACTGTTTAACTTTGTTTTTGCCATATTGTTTCCTTGCTGGATAAAACTTTCAAATAGGGAGACTATGGGCCAATTGCAGGGTCAGCCAAAAAAGTTCTCACACTCCACTTACACTTGATGGAATTCTGAGGGAAAATATGGAGTGCACTCACGTGCATTTACACCAAAGCATTACACAGTCCACCTTCCGTTTTTTGCTGACAACACTGATATCACCGACAGTCCGCCAGTGTCTGTAAACAATGGGGGAAAAGTGTCAGTAATCCGCAAAATATTTCTCCGTCAGTAAATAGATAATATCGGAATGTTAAATCAGTAAACATTACAGCAATGTGCGTTGCCTAGCAACTATATCTCTGGCATATCTGTAATATCATTCTTGCGATAAACAATCAAGTTTATTTTGTTCGTTGTGTAAATTGTATTTACTTTAAAAATAAAGTTGGTATACTTTTCGCATATTGGTGCATCTAGCACGATTTACGACTGATATAATTGTCTTCGTTTTTTCACGACACAGCTTAAATATAGCATGTATCCATTATATTTAAAAACATATGCAAGGTACGATTCAACCTCTAAACATTATTTAGGCTTTACAAATTGCACAACGAATGCTTCAGTAACTATACACAGCTGATATATATTAACAGATACCCACCTTGGTCTTTATATCTTAAAAAAGACCCCTTGTCCTACCATTAGATAATGCCAACTTTTGAATTTCTGCCTTAAATATTGGTTTACTGACAACACTGATGCTCTGAAGCACCAGTAAAATCGGTAATCTGAGTAAACGAATGTATCCTCGCACAGGGTATCGTCATCAACCGGCCATCAGTGACTATCAGTGCCGTCAGCAATATCGGAACTATAGCTGACATTACTGAGGCCGTGTCTCAATTCACCCAAAGAGTGCTCTTTCGTGTTCTCGCTCCTTCAAATACGTCACAAATACATCAGACAGAGCACTCTCTGCCTGTCTCAATTGGTCGCCGAGAGTACGAAAGAGCGAGAGCTCTCTCGTGCTCTTTGGCGTACGCCATTTTGATTTCAACTATGGTTTGAGGTTACTTAAGAAACATGCGACATATATTGCACATAAGTCATTATTTATACATAAATAATTATTTCCCATGAACAGTTACCTATCGCGAGTAATTCGGTAAACATTTTCGGCCGTAATATGCCTTTAAATAGATAAAGTAAAAAAAATTTGGCATCGTCTATTTAACAGCTATTCTCGTTAGAAATACAGCGCCGGTAAGTTAAAAAATTATTATTTGAATAGTTTACAAGTGTATTTAATATGTCTATAACTTGTATTAATATAATTTACACACTTGTAACCTTTAACTTACATCATTTGTTTACAAATACGAGAGAGCGTCGTCCCAATTGTAGAGAGTGAGAACACCAGAAAGCAAACAAGAGCTCTCTCTTGTTGTTGTGCGAAAGAGCACTCACTCAACAGAGTACTCTTTGAATTGAGACACAGCCTGAAAACATTGGCAAGTAAAATCAGTGAATAACGGAAGGCGGCCACAGTCATGAGTGGAGTATGAGTGTAGATGTTGCCTATCAATAGGTTTGTTCGAGCGCCCTGAGATTTCTACCACTTCTGCGATTTTCCTGCTCTTTTCTTGCGATTTTTAAATTTGAGTGTTCATCTGGCCGGAAGTGTTTTTCTGGTAGGCTGTTCGGGCATCGAGTGCGCTGCGATTTATCGCAGGAAGAGCAAGCCCTTTCTGCCCTTGTTGTTGACGAAGAGCAGACAGCGCAGTGAGATCGAGAGTAGTAAAAGGGCGCGAAATTGGAATATTTGTTTACAAGTGTGTTTGTAGATTGTAGCTTGTTTGAACTGTAATTTCGAAATATGTTTGGTTATCTTACGAGGAATGTGGGAAATATAGTAGTATATGTTGCTAATAATATTGTATGTATGTTTTGTAGACCGTAAGAAATAAAAATCCAGTAAGATTTCGGTAATTCAGCTCTTTTGGTAAAAGCTGTGTTAACCCCAAGTAGATTTTACATACTAAGAGTATGATGAGCTAAAACCTCGGGAATATACGGGGCTTATTCATAGTAGTTAGTTTAGTTAATCGGTCGGCCGATAAGTCTTTGTGAAGTAAAATCACTAGAATATACAGATGCACATTCTTCTTGATGATATTATACAGAGTGATTATGTATGTAGCAACATAATCCTGAATGTCGTAGAGGAAATTGAAGTGTTGCATGATCAGTGATACTCTTCACCGACACATTTTTTAAGACTCGACATTCAAATACTAACTGCTCAACACATTTTTTAGGACTCGACATTCAAACACTAACACCGTAATATATAGGAAATTATTTTTTTTTGTAAAGCGTCGTGTTATACACGGCTTAACAAGTCTAGCATGTAATTACTGACCAAAAGTCTTGCATGTAATTACCGACCTATTTCACTTCTTACGATGTTTGCAAAAATCCTTGAAAAACTAATTTACAATAAACTGTCCTTTTTTCTAGAAAATAATATTCTAATATCAAAACATCAATTTTTAAACTGACATCTTCGATACGGTCAGCCTTGGATGGAAAGGAAAAGGTAGCAGTACTCTTCTGCGATCTAGCCAAGGCTTTTGATTGTGTTGTTCATGGCATACTTCTTAAAAAATTAGAATTTTATGGTGTTCAGGATTCTGCTTTGAAATGGTATGTGTCATATTTATCACATAGAAGTCAACAGGTATCTATGATAGGACAAAATGAAAACAATTTCAAATTATCTAGTAAAGCGGTAGTAAAATATTAAGTGCCGCAGGGTTCTGTACTCGGCCCCCTACTGCTTCTTCTAATGATCTACCACTATATATTTCAAGTGAAATAAATATTGTATTGTTTGCAGATGATACCAGGTTATTAGGACATAGCTCAGATGAAACTAAACTTACAGATATTATGCAAAATGCAATTTTGAAACTGAGTAATTGGTTTAATGCGAATAATTTATTTTTTAAACCTTGATAAAACCACTATAATAAAATTTTTAACTTCAAATATTACTGATTACAAGTTGCAAAAAATAAAAGATGGTAATATAATTAATTTAAGTTAGTGTACAAAACTTTTGGACACACACATATATATATATATATTGTTGTGTGCCATGTTCCTGGAGGCCAGTGGTCGGCGGGTGTTTCGTAACACCTTGAGGGCTGGCCGATGACTCAAAGCCCGGGTGGCTCATAGTGGGAATTCCGCCGACACTACGTCATAGATACCTGTCCCAACTGCGTCTTAACCCTTCGAGGGCGGCCGACGTGACTGCAAGTACGTCCGAAACATGATGAAATATCTATTTTTAGACCCCTGTAATGCGGGGAATAACCGACTGTCTGGGCTAGTATAAAAGCACAGAATCGGCACATTTGAGGAGAGTTCGCTATTGGAAGTGCTAGAGGAAGGTGCTACGCCTGTGGAGAGAGACTGGTGA
>PNEQ01089562.1:0-51166 GCA_003012365.1 Medauroidea extradentata
CCAATTTGGAAAACGAATTAAAATAAAATGGAAAACTGAAAATATATAATTGCTTTAAATATAAAATTATTTTCGTGAAATTACGGTAACACAAAATTTTATATATATTTTTATATATTTAAATGCTTTGCCGTGAAAACAATGCGAGACGAAAAAAAAAAAAAAAGGGCGCGATAAATCTGCGCATCATTCACATTTGGTGAACTCAAAAGTTATCATTATTACACGCAAGTTAATATAGCGAGTATACCGATAAAAAAACTTGCGTCATATTCACCAGTCATGGCATAATACTCTGTAATAATTTCATTATTTACCGTGAACTGTATAAAAAGTTATTAGGGGGGGGACATACAGACATCCATACATACATACAGACTTACAGACATACAGACAGACAGACAGACGCACGATCTCATAAGCCTATCTTTCCTAGAGGAAAGTAGGCTAAAAATCATTGCCGCACAACAAAACGACACAAAACTGCATTGGATTTTATCACACACTTTCTACAAGTAAAACACAGTGTCATTGCTTGAAATCCCATTACAAAACACTTTCTACTAAAATAATTTACGCAAGTTTAATACTTCGCGCCTACGGGCGATTGGTAGAGACACTGGAAAATCGCGGGAATAGTTGACTATTTGCTAGGTTCCAACATGCTGTATATAACATTAAATGTTTCGTATCGACATTGGCTATGGTTTATTTGAAGCATTATTTCTCTCTTCAACAAACCCAGTTATAACTGTACAGCTTGAATATACAGCACATGTGATTTGTCCCAAAACTTTTCACACGTGTCACAGTTAATATGTTACAGTTTATTGGAGACTATGCTAAACATTTTTCCGCGATTTTCCAGTGTCTCTAGCGATTGGGTGTTTGATAAATGTCATAAAGGCGACTTATCGCCTTCACAGTTTCCGTGCCTCAAACGTAAAAAAAAAAAAAAAAAAAAAAATAGTTCGATATAACTATTAAGGTGGCCGTCTTGATGAACTAATTTTGTAGCGTTCGAGGCCTAGAATTGCGGAAGCTATAAGGAAGACACAGCACACGCGTCCGCCTCACCCTAGCCTCCAGTCGCAAGTCACTGAACTCGCTTGCAGACTTCTCGCCGAATAATCACTTTTTTGAAACATTCAGTAATGAGAGTTTATTGGTTTGGTTTGTTGATATACGCCATTGCTCATTTTTTGTTGACCAAACTTGTATTGAAAGACATAGTGACAAAGTACAAAAATGCAAAAAAAGCCTGAAGACGGGGATAGATCGCAATTCCCAAAACGTTGCATTTTTTCGTTGATTTTAACTTGTGTTGTGTTGTCTCTTGTTTTTTATTTGTTGTACACTGTCCACTATTTATACCTACTTCAATCTTTTCTCATATTGGGAATCTGTTTTTTCTTGTGTTTGTCTTTTGTATTTGGGTGTTGTCAAATTCTTGACTGAATTCTATCTTTAGAATTCTTGCCTATATATATATATATATATATATATATATATATATATATATATATATATATATATACACACACACACACACACACACACACACACAGAAAATCTGACGGAATTCCTTTGGGATTGTTTTTCTTCTGTTTTGTGATTTTTGTGCATTTTTTGTACTTTGTCACTTTGTCTTTCCGTACAAGTTTAGTCAACAAAATATGAGCAATGGCGTATATCCGCAAACCAATAAATTCTAATCGTAAACTCCCATTGCAACAAACATTTAAAAATCTCATTCAGTAATAACCCGGACAAATTATTACGTAATACGACAGTTACGTATGTATTGTACAGGCTTACGTTTTTTTTTTTTAATTCTCCGTCAAGAATTCCATACTAAGAAGGAGCAAAACCATCCATTTTCGTCATTTTCGGCCGCTATTGTGTGGAACAGAAAAAAAAAAATTCTGCTTCGAATTCCAGATACTCAGTCTGGCGATCGTAAAACATAATAATTTACAGGTGACTTCACATCGATATGCAAGGATATTCGTAAACTGTCACTTATAATACTTTCGAATGTGTTTATCAGGAACCCATATTTATTACATAATGCTAAACACTCACTGAATGACTCAACTAGATTCCAAGCAAAGAGGCGAAAACCTAACTCTGATACCACCTGTCGGTGGAATTTTGAACTATTTCAACAATGCGGAGTACCAGCGGCAATGGGCAACGACAATTGAAGTTCAACGGCTCGGTTGCGTCACTTTGTGCTGGCGCTAACTGAGTCAAAGTATACAGTTAGTAGGTACGTCAATAATATCATAAATAAATATTTTAAAGTATATTAAATACAGGGAGGTCTAATGCATTTGACGATCTTTCATTAATGTTGTATTCAAATAGGAAAATACACGGAAATGCATGATATTGTACGTTACCAACCATACAAGCAATAATAATAACTCTTGCTAATGTTGACTTTATGCAGTAACGACTGGTTTAAATCTTTAGTGCTCACTCTATCCCGAATGAACTATATCTAGAGACGTTCGAAATTCTCGTTATTATTTGGTAGCAGACTACTCTCCACTTTCCTATACATAACGGAGCTTAACCTGCGATTCGATTGGCCACGAACTTTAATGTTTTGTCATTTACGTGTGTTACGTCTTTACAGAGATTGGCCTCTCTACTGTGTAAGCATTCTCCGCGGCAAGTCACGACAATATCGGCCAGTTGGAGATGTCGAACAAGCCTATAGTCACTTGGAGTCTAGCCATCAGCTGTCAGAAAATAACGCGAATTTTGCATGTCTCTAACTATACCTGATTCGTTAGAAATTGAAGTCTACAACTATTTACGTTGGACTTTGCTACAGTGACGCTTTCAGTAAAGTAATAGTGTCACCGCTTAAAATCTCCCAGTAAAAAGTTACGGCGAGAACACTGCGCGCCCATTTAAGACATTGGACGTAGATGCAATATCCAAATACATGTGTCGGCCAACATTACTATTAGCGCCTCATTGAATTTCGCCTTACATACACTTCCTCAAGCCATGTCACTTAGAGTGCTGAATGTTCCTTAATTTCTTCCTGAATGCAAATTTACAAAGTTTATACTTTAATATATTTCAATACAGACCTAGTTAATTACGTTACCTCTCTTTTGGTACATTGCATTAGAAATATTAAAGCTTTGTTATGACTAATTAAGCGAATTAAAACTTTCAGATAGTAGTTATCTTTCACAATGTAAGAAAGACTAAATAGCCCATTGTACCAATTTAGTTCATAAATATGCATCTAATCGTAAATTTTAAAGTTTATACTAAGATATATTGCAGTAATTCGTCATACCCTTAATTTATGGGACGGAAATGGATAAATCTAATAAAAGAGTTGACACATCTTAAAGTGGTTGTCTGTTGGATGGAATGTGGAAAATAACTCGTAATTTTATATTTGTTCGGCATAACGTTCGTTTTTTCGACGTTACTTGTGACTTCATTTTCTACTTGTAAAAAAATTTAACTCATAGTCTTCCCATAGCAGCGAGTCAAAGTCAGAATTTGCAAGTTGCGGGAACATAGAAATAACAAAAACCAAGTGATTTACTTGAATGAAATATCTTACACTGAAATGATATATTTTAGGTAATTACGCTTAAAGATTTAAAAACACGGAGTAAAATCCTTCGTACTTTTTAAAGAAATATGAAAATGATGACAACTTATTTAATTTACAGAATTTAAAAAAAAAAGTGTGTTTTTAAATATTTTATCATATGGCCCATAATATCTTATTTCAGTGTTAATTTTATAAATGGAAAATTTAATCACAAGTAACGCCAGTAAAACAAAAATTATGCCTTGCAAATATAAAATCATGAATTTTTGCTGCGTGGACGCCCTTAAGTGAGGGGATTTCACACAAAATTGTAGTCGTTTTAATAATTCTTATATTTGTACGAGATATCGTTAGTTTTGAAGACATAATATAATTTAACTATTTTTTACAGTAACGAAAATTTTCTGTCCTTCATAGTTTTTATAAATATAAAAGCCCAAACTGGTATAAAACTGTTTTATACAGGAAACTGAAACCAAATGACTTGCAGATACGAAATAATTCAAACTGAAGAACAGTGTCACGGGCTACAACGCATGTATAAAAACAATGCAATTATTTCAAATTCAGTCATTTTTTAGAAAGGCAAATATATTTAACCCTGTATTTATACATGTCTAGACATAGCACGTGACACTGTTCTTCAGTGTTAATTATTTCATTTCTGTAAGTCGGTTTTCGTTTATTGTATAAAACCGTTTTGGGTAAATTTTGGCTATTATGTGTCATTATACAAAAACTACGAAAGCTACAAAAATGTTATTATTACAAAAATAGTCACAATATATGTAGCCTATATATTACAACCTGTATCTCGTACAAATATAAAAATTATTAAAACAATTAAAATTTTGCAGGGAGTACCCCTTTAAGAGAGAGAGCTGGATGTTTAATATTATTGACCGATTCTCTCCAATTTCTTCTGTGTTAAAATATTTTTGGTAAATGTAGTAATGTTGAGGCATAAAAGATATTTGTGATGAATTTTGGAGATCATAGTAGTGTTATATGTGCATCTTACATCGGACTTGTAATCATTCTTGAAAGTTAGCCTATAATTCCCTTGCAATGATTCTGCACGACAAATAAACGAAACATTCCATTATTATTTATGTCAAACAATTTATCAATAATACATCCCATGTTTTGTCAAAGAGTAAGTAAGCTTTAAAAATAAAACTTGAATAAATGTTAAGACTCGAAACCTGAAAAATAAAAATAGATTTATCTAATACTCCCTCTTACGAGCGAAACTATAGCACGCAACCGAAATCCCTTCCCCAGCCAGACGAATTTTCCATATTTGTGTAATGCTACGAATTCGCATTCACAGCTTACGTAATTATGTTTTGTGACGTAGAGCAGGAACGGATCTACGCTTTCCTTCGCTCGGAGCGAGAATTGTGATTCCCCCCCTCCGCTCTTTTTTTTTAGCCACATTCTCATCAGTCCAATAAACCCAATAGTAACAAACATATCTTGCATACGTTGTTTTGCGCTCGTGTAAATAACAGTATAACATTTCAGTAGAAATACATAAAACCTTTACTTACTATCTACCATTAGCAGAGTTTTAAGTGTGCGTTCTAATTATAATACTGTATTTATAACATTATATGGTGTTCAAGGTTAATACAAATATATAAATACAAAAATACGCAGAAAAAAAATACTTTGTGGCAGTTACAAAATATTTTGTGGGTGTGTACCCTGCAAAACAGAAACTTTTTGTTGACACCAGTAAAATATATTGGCCACCACAAAATAATTTTGTGGATACTACAAAATAGTTTAGCAGGGAACACTTTCTACAACATTTTTCTTTCTGTGTAGTAAAAGTCTAAATATTGGTAACTATTGTATCTTTTTACATTCATGTATATCTCATTTACAAGTAAAAATTTTCGGCAACACCAGCGCCCCCTCTAACCCAGCCCCGTGACAGTCTGCCCCCCCCCCCGGCCTACCCACCAACCTAGATCCGCCCCTGACGTAGAACTGCGGGAGCGAGCAGAAGCACACAGCTAGTAAGAACAATTTTTGGTGGTGGAAATGAAAAGTACCCCCATCATCCCCTATCTGTTCAAAAAGATAAATAAACATAAACAACAGCATGCGTAGCCAACGATGTACGTACAAAACGAATACACAAGTTCCACGGCATAAAAATTCAATATTTAAAAAACCTTTCACCTACCTCTCCTGCAGTCAGTGGAATGTTCTGCCGGAGGATTTGAAATCCGGTAACGATGTCGTTTTTAGAAAGAAACTTAAACTATTTCTGCTGATGCAACAAAAATAATCTGAAATACTGACAACACGTGAGACATGTTTCTGGTCAATATGCCTTAAGGCGACCGCCTACCCCACGCTTCAAATGCGTTGCCGTGTGTTCGTAAACAGGTTTTTTTACGAAAATATCCCACGAGTGTACATTGTGCCAATGTACGAAAAGAAAACAAACTTCAGACAAGGTCAGAACCTCATTGTCAAGACACCGCGTTCATTAAAAACACTGTTTCTAAGCTCTCTAACATGGCTAAAAACGGCCTTTTTCAGACTTTCGTACTTCAAAATGTACTAACCGTATGCATATGAAACTCAGATTGCCACCTGCACTGAACTTAGTTGCAGACTTTCCACCAATAAAATGATATGGTCACCGTTAGTGTCCCATAGTAAAAACCGTTCGGCAGGTAGCTTACACGCTAGTTCAGCGCTAGGGTCGTTGAGGCGACGCGGCATTTGATGCGCGCTTCAAGGTCGACCTTACTGCTCCGTCGCTTTTGAGCCTCTCACGGGCGGGTAGGCGGCGCCCTTAAGATTAATAGTATAATTTTTTTTTAACTTTAGGCTAATTTTTTACTTTCAGATTAATGTTTTTTGCTTGTTTAAGATACAGGTAACATAAACACAAATAATTGCCACCTTGTGTAACTGAACAGTCATATCTTTACAGTAATTTATAGGTTTAAGTTTAATAATATAACATCAACAATATGTAACTTTTGTTATTGTACAGATTGAACACGATCTCCTGTTGTAAACCGACCACGGGCCGAGCACTTAATAGATAAATAAGTAAATAAATCCTCCAAACTCTTCCGCACTTTTACGAGATGGTCCACAGCGGGACCACGAAAAAGGGAGGGGGTCGTAGGGGGTCCGTTGCCCCACCCCCTCCTCACTTGTTCGCGGACAAAAGCCTGTCAACGACGACGGCCCGATGATCGATCATAGCAGAACCTCGCATGACGAGACTGCGCTAGATGGCCGATAACACTGCTGGTCTGTGGAGTGAGGCCTCGGGTTTTGGGGGGTTACCTTATCGGAGAGGTGCGTGTCCTCCAGGGTGGCCACTTCGCCGACCTGTAAACAACACCCCTCCTCCTCAGCCAGCCACCTGCCGCGACCACCAACCAAGGAATGCATCTCGGGAGAACGCCGAAGGTTGGCCTCCACACAGCGAGCCAAGTCTGAATTGTTCCCAAGCTGCTAGCAAGCGTTTGTGGAAACTGTTTGCATTTACAAGAGATCGCTGAAATGCAATATTTCCGTGAACAGAAATGACTACCACCACGGAGTTACGAAATTATATTGTTGCCAATGTCTTATGAATAATATAAATGCCGGTATAAGGCAAAACACTTCTTTACGAATACGTATGTTGGAAAATAACTGGTGTCACAAGTCTTTACATTTACAACATAGTAAATTGTAGAAGCAAATTTACTTATGCAGCTGCATGAAATAAAAAGTTAATATTGCGTCATTTAATTTAAAAATAACTAATTTCTCGTCCATATTGCACCTAAAAGCAGTTTGTTTTGATTTCAGATTTATTCGAGACAAAACAGGACATAATGGTAAAGGTAAACATCCTGTAAACAAATCCTGCCTCGGCTGCCAGATACGTGCAAACACCCTCAACCTGTTTGCAGCTTGTTTGCAAACACTGCTGTAAACCGAAGCGCTAAAATACTTTGTTAACCATATCCGTTACCAATTCAACTGCTAAAAATACGCCTTTTTACATATATGGTATATTTGGGGACAATCTAGTCTCCAAATAATTTAATAATTTTGCGCATGGGCATATTTAAGAGCCCATGTCACTCATCGTGCTGCATTTTTCTTAATTTCTTCCTAATTCTAGATTTGGCAAGATTTATTCGAAAAGTTTTCAATATAAACTTAACTAATTATATTGAATTTCGCTACGTACGTTGTATTTAAAATTGTGTAACATTTTAATTAAATAATTTAGTAAGAAAACGATCCATAAATACGTACCTGATAGTAAAATCCAATGTTTTATTAAAACGCATTGCCTATTATTCGTCACTTCCTTTATTTATTAAACGAATATTTATAATTTTAACTAGCGGGGTGACAGTATTTTAAGGGCAAAGCACGGGCGTCATGTGGCCCTCCCCCCTACCTCTTTACCAGTCGTTGGTAAAAACATTAACTTTATAGTTGTCAACTTATTGTTACGTAACTTCCGTTTGTAAGTACACAATCTCACTTTTTATTCGTTAAAAAATTGTCAGTTATTTGTAATTATATTTATAACAATAATCATTTTGCTAACAATAAAATCCATCCATGCTAAAAAAAATTACGGTAAACTAAATTTAAGATCCTATATTTTTAATATTTTCTTACTCACATATCAAATTAAAAATAAAATAACGAAGTCCTGCAATGAGTTTCAAAAAATGTATGCGAAAAAAGCTCAAATTTTTGCCGGCTGTGTATCCAACATTTAGATTCTGAAACTGCTGACACAACACCAATATGCTTCTCAGAATTCCAATTTTCCCATGGGAGAAGCCCGGACCGCATATTCTAATTGGGAGGGGGGATGTAAGTACATTAAAACGTAGAGGCGCAAATATATTTTCGCGAAAATCAGGAGTCCTTAGTTTTTTGTGTTATAATCGTTGTCCTCGTCCATTTTGTCGCCAGTTTTCATAACCTTATTTTGTTGTTTTTTTTGTCCATTTTGCTCTTTTGTGCCATATTTCTCCACACGACCATATTCTGTCCCAGAAGTAATTTTAGTTTTTATTTTACTTTATTTTTTGTGTATTCGTGGTGTCTTTAGGAGCACAACTATTTTACTTTCCGGAAGTGTCTACGATTGTTGGCAACAGCTAATATCTACTTCTATTTATCAGCTTTTATTTTTATTGCGAGGTTTTCCTGCAACACATCAGCATTCGCTCTCAATGTCGTATGTAAAAAAAAAGTGTAGTTTTGAATGCCAACCAATGGCGTAGCCAGTAATTGTCCTCCCCCAGAAAAATTTGAATTTCAAGATAAGAAATAATGCTATTTTAGCCGTTTTTTTGTAACGAAACATTGCATATTATACTGGTCAAAATAAAATTAATATTTTAATGTTATTTTTCTGTTAATTGTGGCTAATTGAGTGAAGCTAGAACCCCCCCCCCCAAAAAAAAACCCCTTCTGGCTACGCCCCTGACACCAACCCATTGCAAAAAAATGTTCAAATATCATAGCAGCTTGATACAAATCCGTATCTCAAAGACATAAGACACTATGTCACAAAAATCAAATTTTCCAGGAGAGCAGTTTGAAGAATGTGATTCAATAGTGAATTCAGCTGTTTAATACCAAATATATGTTGTTTATGACACAACATTAACTTTGTGTTGTATGCAACTAGAAAGTATTTAAAACTGCTGTAATGTTTAAGAAAGCGCATTTTGAGAAAAAGTGGACATGACTCCGAGGTACAGAAATATAAAATAATGTGTTTTTTCTTCTTCCGTTCATCCGTGCCCGGCTTGTTTAGGGTAAAGCTGAAGCAAGGAATAAGATATATACTTCCCCTCCGGGCCGCTTGGCAGTTTTAGGACCGACGTCGCTCTTAAACACCTGTCCGGGTCTTAAGAAAGTCACACTGCGTAAGTGCCTTTTTTTACACCAAGGAGGATAAGGAAAGAATCTCCCATCCTTCCCTTCTCGCTTCCCTTTCGGAGGGAAATACGCACGATAAGAACAAACAACGTGGACGCTAACGATGCTGCTTCTTCCTCGTTTTAGATGAATTATTGAAATAACCCTGAGTCTATCTCTTTCTCGTGGGGAAGAGAACTGGCTAGGGTCCATTAAAAAGCTGGAGGGTGTTTGAAGAAGGAGGGATGGAGGGGGGTTATTGTGTCTTGTTGGAAGGGGGTGGGGAAGAAAGAACACCGCCTGCCCAGGCGACATCACAAGAAGAAGACAAAAAATTAAGGGTCCCACAATTTGCAGCTACCATGCGCGGAGGTGCGTTATCGTCTCTGCTCGGGGTAATGTCACCCCCTCCACCAACCAGGGGTGAGTTATCGCCCGCGGGTAGCGGCAATTTGCCCTGGGCCACCCTGGAGCTGTTTCGAGGGAACTCCATTTAAGTGGCCTCCAGCTTAGGCTATCGCGCGCGGCGAGCCGAGTTAAATGAAAGCCGCCGGGACCCCATCACCCAACCAACAACCCATCAATACTCTCTAACACGCCCCTTGCCGACTCATTTCTGAAGGGATTTACACAGTTTTAAACTTAAGCAGTATGAAGTAGACTTAGAGGAAGTGTTAGATGCTGAATTATATTTATCGATTTTCTGCAATAACTTCTGTGTTAAAATATTTTTGGTATATATGTCAATGTTGAGGCATAGAAGACATTTGTGTTGAATTCTGAAGGTCATAATAGTGTTATATGTTCCTCTTATATTGGACTTCTAATCATTCTTGAAAGTTACCTACAATTCCCTTTCAGTGATTCCGCATGACAGATTAATGAAAGAAAACATTATTACTTATGTCAAGTAGTTCATCAAGAATATATCCTATGTCTTGTCAAAGAGAAAATTTTGATAATAAACTTGAATAAATGCTATGTCTCGAAAACTAAAATGCAAGTTATTATCTAACACTCCTCCTTCAGCAGGAAACAGTAGCGACGTAAAACGTAAAACTTAAGTTTACACACTGAAAAAAAAAAAAAAAAAAAAAAAAATATGACGCCACTACAAAATATTTTGTCGTTATGGACCTCATCAAATATTTTTTTTTGGGGCTACGAAATTTTTTTTTGCTATCCACTGAATAGATTTTCACTGACTACAAAAAAATTTATAATCACTTCAAAAATTTTTGCTGAGGTCCTTATTAACAATATTTTGCAGTCACCACAAAATTGTTTTATTTCTGTGCACAATAGCGAGGTTACTGCCATAGTTCAGCCTGTAGGAACATATACGTTGTTAATAGTACTCACAATTGAAAGCTTGAATGTCATGACAAATTACATTTCTTTTGTTTAAAAATATCCAAGCTTGTGTGAAGTTTACAGGTTAATGCAATCGTGTGAAATACAAATGGCATTATCACTAACTTTCACTGTGATTGGTTACACTCAAAATTTTCACTGCCGAACGCAGCAAGCAATTACAGTTTAATTGTGTATAATCCGGTTTAAACTGATGATATGGGAAAATGGTATGTCAAACTGCTTACGTCTAAATGCTTGAGTTTTTAATTATGTAAAAGCCTGAACATCTTTCCTTCATCCGAGTAGGTTAAAACACTCGCAACTAAGTCACATGCTAATAACAGTTCAAGGACTATGCTCGTGACACATTCATGATACACACATTTACATCTTTCTCTTACTTTGGAGTATCAACGTTGTCTGATGTAGCTTCACTGACTCGCTAGCGTATATTAGATATTGCCAAGTCAAACTATATCCCATTGAAGGTTTAGTGTCGAAAATATTTCGGCGCGATTTGATTTCAATGTCTTACGTGCACATCTGCTGCCGTGTTTCGTGGTCTTTGATTAACGTGTTTTTACTCTCAGTGTCTCGGGGATCTACTGGAAAATCTCAGACGTGTTGCGTCCAAAGATTTCATAAAAGTTCTAGACTGTCACGCTGCTCATTTGTTACAAGACCAGAGTGAACGCTGACATATTGCAGGCAAAGATAGGGAATTTTGTACTTCAGCAGGGGTAGGCGTAACTTTATCATTAAAAAACTTTGGTATGGGACATTGCATGTAATAGACTGCAATATGGCGTCGTTCAATTTGGTAACACGTAGAGATAGGCCGTCAGCATTGGGCTTGCACCCATTGGTTGTGTTGCAGTAACCTTATTGTGATTGGCACAGCCAGATGAGTGACACCTCTGCACAAATACACTCAACTTATAACAAAGAAACAGAACTGCAGATATGCACGGAAGCATGGCCGTCTTTAGTAGAAGGCCGGAGTCTTGAATGTGGCAACATTGCATCGGGGGCCTGCTGCTTGTCACTTCTTGGCCACCCTAGTCTCTGCGACGTATATAGATGCAGCTTTAGTGGCGTGTACACGTCTACACTGACTAGGGCAGTCAATGAGCGACCGGCAGCAGGCCTCCGATGCAGAGTTGCCACATTCAAGACTACGGCCTTCTACTAAAGGTGGCCGTGACGTAAAGAATCTATACACAGTGGTGAGAAATATCTCTGTCTATTACAATGGCTAAGCGTGGTTGTGTTCCGTGGGAAGCTGTTCGTAGCAATGACTTTACACAATTCTTAGATATGATGGTTAAAGATGGTGAAATTTCGCGAATTCCATGAACTTCACGTTAGAATCAAATATCCTATGCATACTCAAGCCATGTTTATTTGTTCACTGTCTGTTGTTCCACTGAGTAGTAGCTAGTGGATAAATGGTCGGGACTTGAGTATGCATAGGATATTTGATTCTAACATGCAGGTCATTGAATTCGCGACATTTCACCATCTCTAATGACGGTATATCGCGAAAATGTTTTTGTGCCAACATACCCTTGAAAACACTGTAGTTTCTCGTAACATGTATGTTTTGGTGGTACACGCCTGGCACTCCGTAACTGTCTGCAGACCAATAACAAGCGTCAATATATTACAATAGTATAATTCTTATTGGGTTGGTTAAATAAGGTAACAGCTCCAAGTACAAGGAAAAGCCATCGAGCTTTTGATAAGATGGACGTACGTTGAAACCCAGCATAAAATCAAGTTTCCCGCGATAAACCATAGTCTATAACTAGAGCCACGATTTTATGGCGAAAAGATTTTTGCAACATTTGGTTTCGATGCGTCATGTGCACACCTGCAGCTGTGCTACATCGTCTGTGGTTGGATGATTTTACTCCCGCTTGCCTTGTCAAATTATAGACGTAAAGACTCATAATAATCTTATTCTGATTGGTGCAGTCAAATGAGAAACGTGTCTGAACATAGACACGCTGCCAATAACCTTGAAACAGAACTGCCGATGTGCACGCGAGTCACTGAAACGAAGTGTGGCAAAAATCTTTTCGCGACAAAATCGTGGCCCTATCTATAACAATTCTGCGTTGCCTCTGGAACCACTAGACTTGTAAGGACAAGTAAACATGACAGCTTCAGCTTTGCGAAAGACAAGAAACTAATTCTCCAGTAACACGTCTGTAGTTAAGGCTACGGTTTCCTGTTTCTGCTTTTTTTTGCGAGTTTATTTATTTATTTTAATCAAGAAAGGGAGCAAATATCTTAAAACCTGTACATATAAATGATGGAAATTGTTTCTACTATATAGCCTAAATTTTTCAAAACATTTTTCTATAATTTTGGCTAGTTATCAACTTAACTAAAATTTCTTAAAGTAAATAATTTATCAAAATGATGAAAACTTATGTTTTGAACAAATTAGGCTACATAGCACAAACTTTTTCCAACATTTACATGTAACGAATTTGCGATATCTGCTCTCTTTATGGATTTAATAATGCAAGTTACTATAATAGCATAAAGCGGGACAAGTAGCCTTAACAGGAAAGTACAATTGTTTATAGATGTCATCTGCTCTTGGTTATAAAACAACTTATTTGCCCGTTTGCACAAGAACTTAAGTGGTTGGTTGGTTGGCTGTAGTCAGAGGAAGTTACTTGTATTGTAACTAGTTAGGGAGTAATGATTTGGGCGAGGGTTACTGTTTATTTAAATACGTTAATCTAATTACGGTGGTTTTACTTTACATTGTTTAGTTACAGAATACTACAAGGTTATGCTACATAATTTAGATAAGAGGGGAGCAGCTGTTTAGATAATTATGTTTAGATTCTACTCTGTGATGGGTGACCCTTCGGACATCTCAGACCACACTGTTGCCATGATGGACGGTTCGGTTAACGACGGACGGCGGCACGTCGTGGGTCTCGACCCAGGACCATCCTGGCGAGCTGGTGACGGCTGGAAGGCTTGAAGGTGACAGACCACGATTCCCCCGATACTTTGCATTATGCTGCTGTACTTCAGTGCAAATGGGGAGAACTGAGGCTTTTGTTTTGTGCAACTACTAACCTAATTGTCGTCGTTTACTTGTCCTCCAGGCGAGGCTCTTGGTAATCATAACATCATGGTTAGGGACGGGAAGTTTTTGCGAAAATATTTTTGCTTCGTTTCATTGCCTTACATGCATATTTGTATCTCTGGTTCGTAGTTATTGGCTGTGTGCATTTGTGCAGACATTTATTCTACCAGTCAGAACAATGTCACTGCGCGACCACACGTCTGTGATTTGCTGATGGAAATCCAAGACGCCGAGGGTTAAAACGTCCAATCACTGGTACGAAGCACAGCTGGAGGTGCGCATGTAAGGCACTAAAACAAAGTGGTGCCAAAATTTTTCGTGAAAACTTCCTATCCCTTCTCTTCGCGTATTAGCAGGGATGATGAAATTTCGCGAATTCAACGAACTGTATGTTATAATCAAATATACTATGTATTGAATATACATGTATATTCGTTCATTTTCTGCTGTTTCACTGAGTAGCAGCTAGTGGACAAATGGTCGGGAGTTGAGTATGCATAGGATATTTGATTCTAACATGCAGGTCATTGAATACGCGAAATTTCCCCTTCCCTACGTATTAGTAGAGCCCACGGTCGTAGGAGAACAGGTCTGGACACTCGCCTATCTACCAATGTATTTTGCTTGACCCCCTTGTTATTTGGTTGTAGTTCGTCAAGTTACCGAGAATGTCGTACTTTTTGGCGCTGTAATCCGGGCGGTCCGACTCAAAACTCCGCCCAATTTTTTCCACTGTTAACATTATAAAATAAATAAAGATTTCTGTAGTCATGATTTTAAATTGTGAGCGAAGGAAGTATTTAATTAATTGATTAAAAAATACGTTTTGATAAATTGTTTATCTTAGTGGGAGGGAAGAGGGAAGTGGGCGGAGTGTTAACCGACCGCCCTAACTGCAGCGCTAAAAACATATAGCGTTATCGTGAACTTAGTGAACTACAGTCAAACAACAAGGGGGCCAAGTTTCCGGGTGAGTGCCCAGACCTGTTCTTCTACGACCGTGGTAGAGATACATCAATTTCGCGGATTTATCTGACAGCAGCCGAGACAGGTCAGCCCTAGATACCCACTGGCCACAATAGATTATCTATATTGACTTATGATGAGAGACCTGAAAAATTCGCGTTTTCTTTCAGGAACAAGTTAGAATTCCAACAACTGTAAGTTCGTGCAACTTTCGTAATTGGTCGTTGACTTATTTGACATCTCCTGGAAGTCTCCGAGCCAATAATTAAATTGCACCTAATACATACATATATCACTTTAACAACAGGCAGCTAATAAGCATCTGTTGTCTGCTTCAGTTCACATATATTCTTGGAGGCTAGCTTACAAGTCAGTGCGAATATTTCCCGTCTCTACTTATATAACCATGCTAGCGGGTACCAAGTGATAGCCCTACGCACTATTTCCTTGTTTACTACTGGTTCGCGGTAGTCAAAGGCGTTTCGTAACAGCGCCAGCAAGTCACAGACATGATGACAAGTAAGCATACATAATTGGCGTTCAACCTAACCTGAAATATATCTGAGAAATTTACGTATAGGCCTACCTCTACGTATTAATTGGAT
Source organism: Medauroidea extradentata (assembly GCA_003012365.1). Classification (NCBI taxonomy): domain Eukaryota; kingdom Metazoa; phylum Arthropoda; class Insecta; order Phasmatodea; family Phasmatidae; genus Medauroidea; species Medauroidea extradentata. Next base: position 15,566 of record PNEQ01089562.1, read on the forward strand.
CATTTACCGCTGCCCTAGAAACGATACGGGTAAAAAAAATTTTGGCTATTTATTTCCATGTCACCACAAAAACATTTTGTTGACACCACTAAAATATTGTGGCCACCATAAAATTATTTTGTGGATACTAAAAAATAAGTTTGCAGAGAAGACTTGCTGTAATATTTTTGTCAGTGTGTTTATAATTAATTTTGCTGTTGTAGTTAGTTTTCTCAATACAAGAAATTGTACGATTTCAACTAAAATTTCGGTTAGCAAAAATTTTGTTAGTTATATAATTTGCTATAAATCGTTGGATTTTCTGTCTTAAAAAATTAGCCAACATGGTGAAAGCCTTACAAAAAACTGTCAATCTGATATTTGATATCTGCGCTCTTTTAGCTACAAAGAAATTGCGAAAACGGTAGAGAGAGGAGCATGGCCTTTATCTCTTGTGCCTGTAATCCAACGAATGTTTACACTAGTAAATACTGTGCTCTCTTTAAGGGAACTTTTGCCAATTCTAATTAATATTTTGTGAGTGGGTGTTATACATTACGGACCCAATGTTTGGTGAAACTATGTCTGCAGCAGTTTTTTTATCAGTGCCTCATTTGCACAGCTGTAGCTCTGATTCATGGTCAGTGATTGATTGTTTATAACTGCTTTGTGTCTTAACGCTTTACTGCAAATCACGGACGTGTGGTATCATGGTAACCTTATTTTGATTGGTGCATTCAAATGAGGAACGTCTTTCCACAAAGACAAGCTGCCAATAGCATTGAAGCCTAGCTGCTGCTGTGCACATGAGGCACTGAAACAAACTACTGGAGAAGTATATTCACCCAAAATTGGGATCCCTAGTTACATTACGTGACAATATTTTCAAGTCACTTTGCATATCTACGGAACTACACAGCTGTGGTGAAAATAATTTGATTTTGTTTTCTGTTCGTGTCTGATATCTACTGTGTTTTCGTTTCGTCTCATCGTTGTGTAGCATGTTTTTCAGATTAGTTATTTCATTTATTTTCTCTTTGTTCCTTGTTTTATTTCACCCGATTCAATTTTTGGAATTTTATGTTGTGTATATATCCTGTTGACTAAAGCATACTCTGCTTACTTACGTTTTTGTATAATTTTTAGTTATTTATTTTGCAATGGTGTATGTCCAAGCAAATAAATCCAGTCATGCATTCCGATTGCACAGTTTCTTTCAAAGGTGGCATGGAAATAATTTTGCAACGACTTGTCTCAATACTCTTACGTGCACATCTGCAACTATGCATCAAGGTCAGTGATTGGATGATGTCTCGGGGTTCTACCGCATATCACAGACATGTCACAAACTAAATAGTAATACAGACGTGGAATGACGTTACGGCTTATTTGATACGGCGCCGCTTATTGGTTGCCCGAGGCTGTTGATACCAGCCCCGAGTCTGCTTGGTTCCTACATGTTACGGCAGGTTTCCTGTTGGCCTGATTGACGACTAGCAGAGCAGCTGCCTTACGCTGATTGGCGGTAGGCTTTTCCGCCATCTTCCTGTCCAGCGAAGCCATTTTACTGGCGTTTGTGACGAGTTCGCCGTCCTGCGGGTTATTTAACTTCTGTATTCGTAAATATTATGTGCGCGTGTCGCGTCGCCGTAATCTTGTTTTGATAAACACAGTCAAATGAACGGTGCCTCTACACAAATACCAAAGACGTACAGCCAGTAACCTTGAATCAGAGCTGCAAATTTGCACATAAGTAGAGGTCCCTGTTTTTCGCGAAAATAATTTTGCCCCAATTTGTTCCAGTGTCTTATGCGCACGTTCAGTAGTCACAATAACCTCTTCTGATTGGTGCAGTCAAACGAGAGACGCGTCTGACCAAAGGCACGCTGCCAAATAATTGACAGGTGGCGACAGTGCATGATCCGATTTGTGCATATCTGTGAGAAAGCAAGATGCTGTCATTTCGAACATTAACAGTGAGTTTCAGAGTTTATGATAGTTTCACCTATGCTTATAACCATGACATGTCTAACTGAAATTTTACGTCATTGGCACTACCAGTGATCATATGCCATTGATTCTATTATACGGATTATGATGGAACCAAGCAATAATGAATCGATTCCCCGTCTCAACAGCGTAGAACTTTGTATTAGTGAGCCGATGCGTTGACAGTAGAAATGTTTCTTTGTTTTGGGATATAGGCTCTGTGAACTAGCCCACTTTGAACACGTTCCAAATCATTACAGCTACATGTGGTTTGAAATTTTTGTAATCGTCACTTCGTAGTCAAAATAAACTGATTGTGTGGCTACATGAGCCAATGGCGTAGCCAGGATTTCGGTTTGTGTGTGTGTGTGTAGGGAGGGGGGGGGGGGTTAAAAGGGGGAATTTTATAGGAACACCTATCTCAACAGTGAAAGCGGGGGGTCCGGGGGTCCTCTCCCGGAAAAATTTGGGTTTTAAGGTGCAACATGGTGCTATTTAAGCAGTTTAAGTATCGAAGAAATGAATATACCAGTGGTAGCAATATTAGTTTTTTTAATATGTAAAATGTTTGAGTGAATGATATTACTAATGGTTGCTCTGAATCCTCCCTAACAGATTTACTAGTTTACTAGTAGTAATATAGAGAAAATGTGATAGACAGGTACAAAATGTATACATAAATTCTAAATTGCGTTGTTAATTGTTTTGTCCTTGATATTTCGGGGGGGTAGGGGTGTAACAGTAACTTAGTTCTTATTGGTTCTGCCATATGAGCCACGCCTCTGCTCTGAGATACACTGCCAACAACAATGAAGCACGTCTGTACATGATCTTGTAAGGTTGTAAGGTTGTTAAATAAGTTGGAGCAAAATCCACTTCATCAAAAGGCATTGGCGTTAGCCATAACATCTCAACGAGCTCTAACGCAACTGTTTATATGGTGATCGGAAAAAAAATATTTAGCCACTCATACAATTCATCACAATCGGCCGTATTTTTGTATTATGAGATAATTGAAATTACATTTGCTGTCGGTAGGATGCAGGCTAAAACAGATCGCCTTTCGAGCATTCCCTAAGGCGATACCCAATCGATTTGAGACAAAAAATTACAAAAAATGATTTGAAAGGCAGGAGAGGTGGAAGGACTACGTAGAAAAAATTCATTAAAATTTCGTCGGCTCTCAAACAAGGACTTGCATCACAGATCGAAGATTGTGCCGCGGGCTTTGGGAAGAGAGTGATGAGAATGAAAGGGATGGTAGTAGAGGAGGAGGAGGGGCGGAAATGTGAAACAAAAGCCGGCGGCGGGGAGGATCCAGAGGCCAAGAGGTCATCCTATCGTGGGGCTTGCGCACCTGGCCAAGCTTGGAGATGCGCACCTGGTCGCCCGGCCGCCTGGGGCGCTGCAGTCAGCGGCGCGAGTTACAAGGTAACTTTCACTCCTCGTGGTACAGACTTACACGATCACTCTCACCAACTGTCTGACTTATACGGGCCATCTTTCTCCCCAATCACGACTTTTACAGTCACTCACTCCCCGATCCCGAATTGTATTGCCTCTCTCCCCAATCCTGAATTACATGGTCCCTGTGTCTCTCCACAGTTAAGACTTTTACGGTCACTCTCTCCACTATCCTAACTTGTATTGACCCTCTTCTGTGTCCTGACTTATGCAGTTCCTCTCTCTCTCTCTTTCTCTCTCTCTCCACAATCATGACTTTTACAGTCACTCACTTCCCGGTCCCGACTTTTGTTACATCTCTTCCCAGTCCTTACTTATAGAGCCCCATTCCCCTCTCTCTGTCTCTCCATAGTCAAGACTTTTACGGTCACTCTCTCCCCTATCCTGACTTAAATGGCTACTCTTCTCTGACCATTACTGTCACTGTCTAACTCGTTCCATCTTCCGACTTACAACGTCTCTCCTCTCTTGTCCCGTCTTATATAGTCACCCACTCTCTCTCTCTCTCCGTGCCCCCTTCAAGTTTGATAAGAACAGTTCCCCTTAGTTTGGTACTGCCTTGTGCGGTTAACTTCTCTTCCAGGTTCCGACTTGCCAATCTCTCTTCCCAGCTCCGATTTTTACTGTCTCTCTCTCTCTCTCTCTCTCTCCACATCCACACTTGCACAGTAACACTTTCTTTCCCCAGTCCTGACTTACGCTTCTTTTAATCTCCATTCCTGACTTTTATGGTCACTCTCTTCCTATTTCCGACTTTAACTGACGATATCTTTCTCCCTATCCGCATCATACACGCCCTTACTCCGATTTATGGTCACTCTCGACCCTTGAATCTTTCTTACATGATCATCTTTATCAGCGTCGATTACTCAGTCACTCTCACAGGGTTGTTATAAATATTTGTTACTCTCTCTCTAGTTCTAGCTTACGGCTTAAGGAGCGTCCCTAGTTTAAAAAAAAACATCATTTCAAGATGATTTATTAATTCTAATTGGGCGAAGAATAATACGCCTACAACAAGAATTTTCTCGTCTCTGTTACTGGAGCCGACGTTTTCATGTTTAAATATCAATACTATTATAAAAAAATGGGGAATTCAGCGAAATATTGTAATATTGCACCATTTACTTAAAATGTGTATATTTCTATTAAACAAATAATTTCACTATAGTAACCTATATGTGTCCTTTGTGAATACATATCTATATTAAAACCTGGTAACATTTTATTGTGAGAAAACCGACTAAAAGTGAAGCGTGTTTTCCTCATCTACACTCACAGATATTCCACTACGGTCAATGTCTACCTTGTGTTTCCAGCCTCAGCGTGTCTTCTATACAAGAACACACCCAGCTGTCAGTCCGTCGGGCGCTTGCTCAGGTTTATGCTGTGTAGGGACGCTCCTCAAGGCCATGCAATCGAGTTTCTACTTTTTTTTAGCGATATTAATTTTTTACGCCTAATCGTTAGCAGATAGTAAAATTCCGTCTGGCACTTTGTTGAAAATCTTCTTCTCCATTTTGTTTGATTTTTTTCAAGGCAGTAAATACTACGCGTTTAGAAAAACCTGTAGTTAATGAAATATTTGTCAACCGACTTTTCAGCCGAAACCGTACAGTTTCTTGCTTTGAAAATATTAGCTATCACAGCAAAAAACATTCTAAACAAAACTGCCAGACAGATTTGTGATGTGTACCCTCGTTTAAGGTTTAAAAATAACTATCACATAAGCAGTAAAAACTAAAGAGCATGGCCTTAAATTATTACTCTGTACCTTGGTCCTGACTATAGTTCACTTAGCCTATTTTCCCGTTTTTTTTACACCCGACGCAAAAAGAGAGGTGTTATAAGTTTGACGTGTCTGTGTGTGTATCTGTGTGTCTGTCTGTGGCATCCTCGCTCCTAAACGAATGGACCAATTTTGATGCGGCTTTTTTTGCTTGGAAGCTGACGTGATCGAGATGGTTTATAGCTATGATTCAAGGAAAGCAAAACTGTTCAGCCGTTTAAACATAAAATAATTAGACTATTATCGTCTAACCTAAAAAAATTGTTTTGTAATCAATGCATACCAATAACTTATTTACAAACAAAATATTGAAGAAAACAGAAGAAGTACAAATAATAAATACATTTATTTTGAAATTCAAAACGTGCGTTGTTGAACTACTAAAATTTTTAATAATATTTAGTGCATCCGAGTAATTTAAAAAGAATGAAATAAAGTAAAATTAAAAATTTTAAGTAACCCCCGACACAAAAAAAAACTCTAAAAGGTAAAAAAAATAAATTTCTCTTTTGACCTTTTAACTTAATTAAAAGTACCTACTAATATTTTAACTATGAGCGTCGTCACGTCGGGGGAACGCTAATTAAATGAAGAAAAAATGGAATAGAAATAAAAAAAATATTGATAATTATTAAAGTATGGATTATACAATGACTTACTGTATGTAAGCAATGTTGACATGTAACAAAACAACAATATCCAAACGTTTAGATTTCAGTCTTTATTAATTTACTCTGAAAAATTCGCAAAATAAACACAACCATTGAGTAAGTAAGGTATATCAGAGTGACAAAAGCAATGCTGACTCAGAGACGCACATTTTTTGCCCTCTCCACGCACACCAACTCAACAAAAATAAATATTCTACACTACAAACTATAGAGTTGGTATCAATGCACGACATTAGCGCCATCTTATGAGTATAAAGTAAGTAGTTTTAGCAGTGTATTTCACTATTACTAGAGTTTAAAAAGTATAAAAGTAATGTATAAATAAATGAATAGTGGAATAGTTTAGCCAAATTGATAACATATTTTTGTAACATCCTTGTATGGCTGAATTATTCTTCCAAGGCTATCAGTAATTAAACATGTTTGCAGCAATAAACAGCATGAAGCTTAACTGCAGCATTGAGGAAAATTGAGAGATTTTTTCCATGCAAGTTAGAGAATTCGTAAATAATATTCGACTTTTAAACCTAACATTAAAAAAAGGAAAGAGTGCGTAAATGTGTAAAATGAAAAGACGATAAAAAAAACTCCCACACAACAGTTTCAGCTCTTTTTTATTTTTAAACAAGCTGGCCGGCTGCGGCTTTGCCCGCGTGAAATTATGTAATGTAAACAGTAACTGGATAAAATGTGTGATGAAGGCATTTAACAGCTAGCGTACTCAAAAACAGCAAACTACAAATTGACTTAGCTCAGTGTAAAGAGCGCGCGCATATGCTCGTATGATGTCATAGTAACTCCCATCGCAAAGTCTTGCACGGGATACGAACCCGTAACCCCACCACTCCCACACCACAAACTTTATAAAATACCTGAGTGAATGCTTAAAGGCAGGCCGTGATTATTCTTTTGTATGTAAAGGCTACAGTCCAAAGAGATTTTATTTATGAGTACGTTGGCAAAAAGAAACAACTGTTGAATTATTTCTCCAATGTAATTCTCTTTTTTCGGGAGTCTGTAACATTTTACTGCTTTTAACATCCTTAATGTTTGAATTTCATGAAATCCTAAATTTAATTTGTAGATATTTACAAAAGCTTCATTCTTATAAAAAAATCATCTCGATATCTCAACGGTAGTCAGATGATTATTTGTAAACACATTAAATTTTTAACAACGAATTTAAAAAAAATCCTGAAATCGCTTTTTTATATTTACGTAAGATTTATTTTAAAGCAAAAAACATTCGCAAAAATTCATTTCTTTGTGCAATATTATGAATTTTTAAAAAAAAATATGATAGCTTCCTGGTTAATGAGGTATCGGGGATTCTTTGAAAACACATTTCACCCCTTTTCATCCCCTTAGTTACAGAATTAAAAAAAAAAACATTCTTAGTGGGTGCCTACGGGTCAAGGGAAAGCTTCCCTCAAAATTTCACGGTTCTAGGTCCAGCGGTTTGGGCTGTGCGTTGATGAGCGAGTGAGTGAGTGTGTCAGTCAGGACACTTCATTTTATGTATTAAGAAGATTGTAAATGCATATCGTACTTGATAAGGAAATACTTATCGTTCAAGGTCATTCGGAAATGTAAAAACGTATGGACCGTCTTCAACAGTCGAATAAAGCGCATTGCAATTCTTAGCAGTAAACTTCAGTCTCCTAATGCCATCTGTTCTTCACTTAACCATTAATTACCACACGGTGATATAATACACAGCCAATAATTTTACGAAGTACCTAACAAATAAATGTAGGCTATATCGCTGTAAATTACATTAAAATAATAAAATAATCCCTTGTTCCGTAACTTCCATGTTGACAACACCATAGAGTAAGTAAGTACAATACTCGACAACATGACAACAACAAACACTCAGTTTAAAAATGTTTACTATAAAATGTCATAACTCAAAAATTAAATTGTAAATAATTGTAAGTATTACTACAATAGCATATAAATTTCTAAAAATGATTTCAACTTTATCTAAAATTCTAAAGAGAGTTGAAATAATTTTAGAACTTGTGCAATTTCGTGGTGGTACGTATGTAGAGGGCCTTAACAAATCAGCGACAAGCCGTTGTGCATATGGTGAACAGCCCCTGGACACAACCATCAATGACATCAGCCCTGACATGTCTGCCCGTTCGGTCGCACATTCTGTGACGCCACCTACCCCTTGCCATATACCACACATCGCGCGCGGCTATCAAGCGAACGCCTCGTATATAATTGGTACAATATCTAAACACTGCATGAACTTAGTATACATTGTAAGATTGATGTAGAAAAATTAAGTTAGTTCGTACAATTTGAAACTAGTAGGTGTTTTCTATTTTTTCTACCTATGCATAACTAATTATACTTCTTCGCATAGCGGCCCCCGACTTGACGACGCTAAACGTCAAAACATCAGTAGTTACTTTTAATGAAGATAGAAGGTCAAGAGAGAAATTTTATTATTTTACTTTTTAGAGTATTTTTATGTCTGGGGTTACTTAAATTTTTTTATTTTACTTTTATCCCCAGTGCTGTCGTGCAAGCTTCTACAGGTGCTTTCGAAAAAAAAAAAAAAACGAGCACTTCCATAGCCATCTTTAGTAGAAATCCGCGGCCTTAGATCTGGCAACCCTGCCAGGAAGGGTCATTTTAACACTTCTTTAAGCTCTCCAGAGGCAATGGCTGTACCTGATTCGTTATTCTACCCTACATACCGGCGAATCAGGTGAAGCCATTGCCGTTGGTGAAACGAAATGTAGAGCACGGTAATTTTCGCGAAAAGAATTTTGCAACACTTTGTTTCAGTGCCTTACGTGCGCACCTGCATCTCTGCTATGTGGTCAGTGATTGGATGCCGTAACACCCAGCGTGTGATGGTTAAACCCGCAAATAACAGACGTGATGTGTGGCAGTTATCTTTGTGCTGATTGGCACAGTCAAATGAATAACGACTCTGTACAACAACACTCTGTCAATAGCCATGAAGTTGAACTGCAGGTGTGCACGTAAGACACTGAAACAAAGTGGGGCGAAAATCTTTTCGCGAAAACTACCGGGCCCTAGAAAAAGTGTTAAACTGATCCTTCCTTACAGGGTTGCCAAATCTAAGGCCGCGGTCTTCTACTAGAGATGGTTATGGCGCGAAAAGAATTTTGCCCCACTTTGTTTCAGTGACTTATGTGCACATCTGCAGTTCTGCTTCATAATCAGTGATTGGACGTCTTAGCTCTGACGTGTCTTGGGGTTTTACTATCAAATCACAGACTTGTGAAGTTGTAGTAACGTTATTGTGATTGGCTAAGTCAAATGACTTCACAAAAACACGCTGCCAATATACACGCAGTGGAACTACAGATGTGCGCTTTAGTCACTGCAACAAAGTGGGCAAAATTTCTTTTCTCGAAAATTCAGGGTCCCATAGCTATGGCACTTTTTAAACCCTATTAATTTTTTTTTACATTCAGGTTACGTGGGCGGGGTCTTGCAAAATTCGCACATAGGTGGCAGCATACCTCTCAATGTCGTTCACGAGAAACGTAAACATCATTGAGAGAAAAAATTTACTTGTAACAATTAAATTTATCTGCCATATTATTTTCCCGACTCGCAGTAGGCCTACTAGGACGTTGGACCACAAATTTGTGCCCCGCCCACCTCTTGAATTATCGGCCAATCACGGATGCCTTGAACTCGCATTTTAACTAATGACGTTGCTACAGCCAGTGGAACGGCCAAAAACCCTATAGCTGCAGAGATTTCGTCGCAAACTTCAAGCTATTATTGATTGCAACTTTTAACTAAAATAACTTATTTATTTTATGCTAACCGTGTCATGTTGTACACAATAACATCATTACATACATAAACTGTATTTTTATCGCTGATAGCGGACTATTAGGTCTCTTCTTGCAACTTAAACCATTCAGTCCGCCTTGATTTGTCAGACGGCGCTATAGTTAAGATTTTATTTGGAGTAAATTGTATTTTATTGCTGCGCAAAGGAACTGCTGTACACATTTATAGTCTTCAGAGTTCCAGCCATGTTCGTTTTTACCACATAAACTACTTTATTAAACACAGTTTTACGACCTGAACGTAGTTTGTTAGTTACATACAATTAAATATACGGTATCGTGACGTCACAGGGACACCAACATGGCGTTTCACGTTTTTACCACGCAATAAAAGACTGCTCTTTTATTTACGTTTTTCTCGAGTTTACAGACGCAAAAAAAGAAAGTAAGTGTGATACCGTTGTTCATTAAATAAAACGTACTTTTAAATGAAAATATGATTTAAAAAAAATAGGGGTTTTCACTATAGTACGTGCAAATTTAATGCTCTGCTCTTGAAGGCGATATTAATATTGAAGCTTGCGTCACCCATATTGGTTCGTATTTTATTGTCTCTAGCTGATGAAAATACAAAGCATTAAGAGTGTCCAAATGGCAAAAATCACAATTTTATATTTGTGTGAGATAGTGTTAGTTTTGTCGACTTTACTTGGAGTACATTTTCCTTATACAAAAAAAAAATAGCTCAGCCAGTTTTCCCATAACGTAACTTCTAAGTGGAAAATTACACGACTTTAGTTCTTGTAAGCCACAAAAACTCAATGAACTTAAATAAATTAAAATTTCTCTCTGTAGCTACATGTCACGGGATACTACCGCTTGACAATTTTAAATTCCATTACAAAATAATTTTGTATTAAAAAAAATCATAAATACTGAATATTTTGCCCTTTTATACTTTTTTTAATACCAATTTTTTTTGTAATGAATTTTAAAACACGTCAAGCAATAGCCAGTGTTATGTAGTTTCAGCGTGATTTTTTTTTTTTTTAGATTTATTTATGTTTATTGGTTTTTGTGACTCATAATAACTGAAAACGTGCAAATTTTGTCTTTGAAGTGCCATTGTGGGAAAACTGATTGAGCTATTTTTCTTTTGTAAGAGGAATATCTACTCCAAGTAAAGTCGATAAAACTAGCACTGTTTCATACAAATATAGGATTTTGAAAAATTCTATGTCAATATTCTAGGGAAACAATCCTCACGTGTAGAGGAACAAAAAGTGTTATATGAACATAGGTCCAAAAACGCGCCGTTTCTGCGCTACAGTTGGCAATACATGACGTATGGTTGATAGCACACGGATAGGATCATGTTGCTGTGGGGCATCATTACAGCAGTACATAACATGTAACTATGCCACACACTACGCCACTAACACACAGACAGTAGGAACAACTGTGACACAGCAACATGATCCTGCCAGCGCGCTTTCAATCATACATAATGTATGTCAACTGTAGCGCAGAAACTGTGCGTTTTTGGACCTATGTTCATGTGACACTTTTTGTTCCTCTACATGTGAAGATTGTTTCCCTAGAATATTGACATAAAATTTTGCAACTTCCTGTATAATTATTTAACATATAAATACCAGCCTTGTGCATCGCGGCTCTAATATAGGAAGTTCTTTTTTTCTTCGTGCAGTGTTTTCGTAGATAGTGTTTTTAACCTGGACTTCAAGCGATGGCAGTGCTATTTAATTTGTGGAAAGTAGGCCTATGTTGTAAAGTTCAAAGAAGTTTATAATGATTACGTTCTACGATCACGGTATATATTTTAATAACTACAGCAACGATGAAAAGTCATATTTATCACTTAATCGTGTTTTAGTTAGCTGACATTATTTTTAAAACTTTAAGCACACAGTTTGAAGCTGGTATTCTTTTCTTAGATAAACGCATTAGAAACACTTTTGATTGTTATACAAGAAAAATTACTTTCCGTACCACGCTACAGCACGGCTTTTAAAAGCCTAAATGGGGTTAGTTATCAAAAATACGTTTGGCAGTTTTGCATAAAATTATTTTTACCATGTTAGCTCAATTTTCTAAAGTTTCAGCTAATTATGTAATCAAAGAAATTTTCGTTTATTCACTTACTAGCCGGTACCGTATAATATATAGTCTTGAGAAAATTAGCTACCGTGACAAAATCAATTTTGAACCAAACCGCCACACACAGAGGCACGTGAACGGGGGGAGCGGGGTACGATATATTATGTGCACCCCCTAAGTTATTTGAGCCATTGAAAAGCATTTTAAATATGGGATTAGAACTTATTTCGTATTTTTTATTACTTTTAGTGACCGTACGCTCCCATGCCCGTAAGTACATCTATCATGATAAACCGCTAACACCGACTAAATACGATAAATACTGTTAATCTTGTAATATTTATGTGTATATTGATAAATAATCTATGTTGTGTTTTACTTATAGTGTTCTACTTTTAGACCAGTACTAGATGTTCATAAGATTTGTTTATTCTTTTATATTTTTTCTGTATCGAATAGGCACTAGCAAAACTAGCCCACCCCCTTTTATCCTAACCTCTCCAGCAAGTGAGGGGCGGATGGGGTGGTTTAGGGTCACAGAGGCTGCTTCGGTTGCTCTCTGGTTAAGACGGTGGAGCCGATACACCGCATACTATTAAAGGGGAAGGAGAGGGGAGGGGGGTTAGCCTTCTCCTTCTCTCCATTTTCTAATGCATTATAACTGGGTGGACAAGAGTCCCTCAAGGGGCTTGCACTACCCCCGTTTTGAGGCCTTAAGGCCAGTGGTGATGAACGGCGACTTGCAAAACTAACTTTTTTCGCCTGCGTTATTATTTTTTTAAACAGTGTCAGTTGTAGAATGTGTGTGTGATACATAAGGTTCAGTGTAAGAGAAGGCAAAATTGCCCTAACTGCGCCAAATGAAGACGTTTTATTATTTATTATTATAATTATACTGTCAAAATCAAAATAGATCCTTCTGACTACAGAGGAAATCACCACCATCACGGATAAAAAAGGGAAAGAGTTTAGGTTATAACTTATATTCAGACCATCTTCTGCATGAAGGGAGAACTGCTTCCAGACTTCAATGAGTTGCACACGTGTACGCAGTGTTTATTAGAGAATGGTGAAATGAACTCTAGGCCGCTTGCTCCATGTAACGTCGAAAGTATTATTGATAACAAGCACAGTAAATAAAATATTCATTCTCGAGGAACATTAAGGTTGCACAATATATTTCGAGAGAATTTTAGAATGTAACCCCGGTTTAAATTATTTATCACTGGTCGTTCTTGCTTTTCGGATCGTCTTTCTTGAATGTTTACAAACTAGGTCCCACTGCCCCTGGTAATTAAGTTATTTTATCCCGTAAATAACATATATAACTTTTCTTTAGACATTTCCGTACGCATCAATCTGAAGCAAACAACGTCTCGATATCTCAACTGATTACATATACAGTATGTCATTGGCTAATCGAAAACCAATTTTAGGGGTCGAATTTGGAAAATCTTAAATTACATGTAAATAGACATTTGTATAGGTATCCAATTATACTGAAAATTAAGACGATAACACATAGTCACAGCTAAATCGACTATTCTGTGAAAAATACATATTTCACTCTAGAGAGTTGGAATTTAGAAATATCCTGACGTTTATTAAAACCGTTCATGTAATTAACATCAAGACGTGAAAAGCCGCTTTATATCTCGAATGACTGAGCGAGGCGTCACAAAGGTAACACTTTGGACTCGTATTCGAGAGGACTTGGGTATCTAACCAGCCACCCTGATTTCATGCACACTCCATCTAACCTAAAGTCATATGACTTAAAACAGTTTTAGGCTGAATGCCTGTTAGGCCAAGTGACTTTTAGGGAAAGTGACGTTTAGGGCAAGTGACGTTTAGGGAAAGTGACGTTTAGGGCAAGTGACGTTTAGGGCAAGTGACGTTTAGGGCAAGTGACGTTTAGGGCAAGTGACTTTTAGGCAAAGTGACGTTTAGGCCATGTGACGTTTAGGCAAAGTGACGTTTAGGACAAGGGACTATTCGGGCAAGTGACTTTTAGGCCAAGTGATGTTTAGGCCAAGTGCCGTTTAGGTGAAGTGACGTTTAGGCTAAGTGACTTTTAGGGCAAGTGACGTTTAGGCCAAGTGATGCTTAAGGCAAGTGACCGTAGGACTGTATTGAAATTTTAGGGCAAATGAAGCGCTTCGCGACTCTTATCCTAACTCTTGTCATAGTACTAAGTTGTGTCTCCCCCTCTCTAATGACCACACTGTCGACGGAACGTTAAGCCCACTTACCTACCTATCTATATATCGAATGATTCGAACGATATCGAAAATATTTCTAAAACTTATTCCACGTATTTTCACTCCTCTTAGAGACTGAATTAAAAAAAAATATATATTTATAACATGTTAGAATATGTTATCGGTGTCTCATAGACTTGAGAAACACAACGATAGTCCTCTGGGTCCAAGAAATATCAACGATTCACTGAAAACATATTTCATCTCTTAAACTATTTTTTACCTCCGTAGGTGTCGTATTTAAAAAAATGGTAATATTTATTTCCAGGCATTTAAGTAGCGTCGTTCTTAAGTAAAAATATCATCGATGCCTAAAAATTTAATGGCGTTGATGCCGATACACATAATTTATAAATTGCAAACACACAGTTTTTTATTACATCTTGGGGGAGCATTTCATAAAATCTTGAAACAGTATTTTGGGTATTTTCGTAAGCAGCATAATCCTGAAGCCAAAATCACTTCTATATATCAAATGGTTCAATTGATATAGGAGAATAATCGAAAATATTTTCACTTCTTTCCACTCCCTAAAGTAGGTACCGAATTTCGAAACGTCTTGAGATCCCATGTTAGACATTTGTATACGTATCCAAGTGATGTAAATATCACAAATGTAGCCCATTAGGTTCCAGCTACGTAAACGGTTCATATAAACCACGTTTTCTGCCTTTTCATCTCATAGAAGCCGAAATTTGAAAAATCCTGAAACAGTTTTCTAGTATTTAGGTGGTCATTATTTTGAAGCAAAAACGAACAATGTATATTGAAGAGTTTGCTTGATATGGAGGAATAATCGGAAACATATTTACGTTTGGTAGCCAGGTATCAGTATTAACGAAGGATTATTTAAATTTATAAATTATATTTTCAGTCATTAAAATCGTATACTCATGATAAGTATTTAGAGATATTAATTAGTATATTCAAGAAATTGTATAATACGAAGTTGAATTATGCACCTTATCGCACAAAATTGAACAAAATTTGCGTGCAAATTTAAATGTATCCATAATTGTTAGATTATTACGTAGCCCGTGACTTAAGTGCACATAGAATGTCGGGAGGGATCGGTTGCACGAGCATTTTTTTTTTTACCAGTCGTAACTTCCCGTGACTTCCATACTCACACAATTATTACTAAATAAATGCAGCTTAAATTAATAATTATTTTTTTTTTCAAAATTCATGTCATAAAATTATGAATTATACCTTTAAAAAATGCTAAGATTTCTGCCCACTTTATATTGTATATTTAGGTTTAAAAACTACTTAAATACCACCATATTGCACCTAGAAACTGAAATTGTCCCGGGGAGGACCCCCGACCCCCCGCTTCTGGTTACGGCCGCCCGGAGCCAGAACAGTTTTGTTAAGAACTCTTCCCCTTAAATTGTTACTTAGGTCTGCGACTGTAACCCCTCCCATACACAAATACGTTGCAGCGCCCCTGGCCAAAAACTGAAACAGGTGATCGTGGCTATAGTTATCTATTCATCTGAAGTGTTAAACGATTAGGTAGCGTATTTTAGCGTTTCTTGTAATCATGAGCAATGGGTAGGGCACGGCCGTAGAAGAACAGGTCTGGACACTCGCCTGGATATTTGACCCCCTTGTTGTTTGGCTGTAGTTCACCAAGTTACCGAGAATATTGTGTTTTATTGGCGCTGATGTTACGGCGGTCGGACTAAACTCCGCCCACTTCCTTTCCGCTAGAGTAAACAATTTATCAAAACGTATTTTTTATCAATTTATGAAATACATTTTTCGCTCACAAATTTAAGAAAAGACACCAGCAATCGTTATTTACTTTATAAATTTAACAATGGAAAAAAGTGGAAGACGTTTGAGTCCGACCGCCCGGAAAACAGCGCCAAAAAGTACGACATTCGCGGTAACTTGACGAACTACAGCCAAACAACAAGGGGGTCAAGCAAAATACATTGTTAGATAGGCGAGTGTCCAGACCTGTTCTTCTACGACCGTGGGGTAGGGCTAGGAAAAATTTGCGAGTTCAATGGCCTGCATGCTAGAATCCAGTGTCCTATGAGTACTCAAGCTCCGTCAATTCGTTTATTGTCTGCTATCTGAATGAATAGCAGGTAATGGACAAATGGTAGGGCTTCTATATTTGTACCAGATATTTTTTTCTTATTTTAGACATAAATCGTGTCTAAATTATGCACTTACAAACTTTTTTTATCTCTCATAGTTTTTGCGTAATAACTCGTAAACGTAAAAATTTGTGTTTTGCCGTTTAAGACCATCATCTCTCGTTTATTTCAAACAATTGCAAATAACTCAAATATTTTTTAACCAAATGCTTTGAAGAAAAATTTGAGACAGTGTACAATTACACGATACACAATTTTGCCAGAGATTTTTTTTTTAATAATGTACCGTTTGCGAGCAAAAAATTATTTTGCTTCATTTTGGCTTATTTTCACAACAAAATGTGTACTATTTCGGGGGCAAAAATCTAAAAATCAGTTTGGTGTATTGCAACAGAAAAAATCATAGACAAACGTTGATATATTAGTGTTAAAACTGCCAAAGGAATTTTTGATATATGTATTAATTTGCTTTACATTTTTTTTCTAAACCACTACAAAACTAGAGAGCAAAGCCTTAGTGCACGCCACTAAAACCAAGTGACATACCAAATTAAAAAAAAATTGTTGTGAATAACAATGTTGTAAACTACAACAATGTCTCCTATATAAAAACAAAAATTAAAACACAAAATAAGACACTTAAGTGTTTGCTGACATTAAAACTAAAATTCAGATACTTCAAGAATGCATAAAAATTAATTGTATTTGTTTAATATAGAAGACGTTGTAGCCTACAACACAGTTATTAAGGTGGTTTTTTTCGGAGTTACGGCAGTCTAAACGAAGCCATTTTTAGCCATTTTGAGCGACACGAAAGACATATTTTTATCAAGTGTGCTGAAATTTTAAAATTATAGAAGCGAAGTTCCAAGTGTGTGCGTTTTTCGTAGATAAACGTCATATGAATTAGTTAAGGCGGTTTCCCATAAAAAAGAATATGCATGTCTCGCTACACGAACACCGTCCGTGCGCTAGGTGAGGGGCTTCTCTTAAACGTGAGTAACCTTCGAAGCAGCAAATACCAGCATACCTTAGAAATGTTTGTTCACCAATAGCCCGGTGAACTGTTACATTCTCGGAGATAATGTAGGGTCCCAGGGGGCTTGAGAGGCGACCCCCCTTGGTGTACCGGCATTTTTGGTGGATGAGGGAGGCAGAGAGGTTCCTACTGTCCCTTTGCGACCAGAACCCGTCCCGAAGAACTCCTGAGAGCATTCTCGTGTCGCCGATAAGCTCGCGTAACGGAGACCCGTGTCGGCGCGTCGCTTGATTACTTGTTCCACAAGGCCGCACCGCCCTCCACTGCACTCAACAACCGGCTAACTCCACACACTTAAGGGCGCCGCCTGTTTAGGGCACAACAGACTCGGGAGTGATATATCTATAAGGGCGACCTTGAAGCGCGCATCAAACTCTTCCCGTCGATCCATGTGTACTACTGATCTGTAAATGCTGACCATATAATTTTATTTGTGGAAAGTCTATATCCGAGTTTCGCATACATCCGGTTAGTACATTTTGAAGTACGGCAGTCTGAAAAGGCCGTTTTAAGCTATGTTGGAGGTGAATAGTTTCGTTATAAAAATATTTCTCCGCAATTACCTTAAGGTGGCCGCCTAGGTGTACGACACGATCCTGAAAGACAACAAATAACAAATTGTCTGTAAATTTACGGGTACTTCCCAGCCTCCGCGTGCGACCCTTAGTGCACTGTATAATTTTACTTGTCTTATAATAATAATAATAATAATAATAATAATAATACGACTTTATTAACGGCGCAGTTAAGGCGATGTCGCCTTGTCTTACACCGGACCATACAAATTTCAGTCTACAGTTTACAATTATTTAAAGACATTTCAAGCTTAAGTCTAAGGTAATACTAAAATTAAAAGCAATAATGAACACTGATGTATCATGAGAGAATTAAAACAACATGACAATTAAATTACAATTTAAAAAGCATAAGAATAAAGACATCGCATGTACTAATACAAACTAGATTAACAGAGTTCAATGGAGAGAGAAAAAAAACTGTGTAGTAAAAACAACCCGAACTATGAAACTGGAAATAACATGATAATTTAAGCCAATATCGTTACAAATAAGAATAAGTATAAAGTCTATAATTGAGATGAAACACTAAATAATTAATACGCAAGTAACAAAGTAACAAAAATACATAAATTACAAAATGCAGTGAGGAGCTCTAAGTTAATCATGATAGCTTACAGAAGCTTTGCTAGACTATTAAAAACAAAATAGTATAGCAATAATAATTATAATAACTATGTTAATAGGCCCTTTTAAATATCGAATATAAATAGAACAATGCAATATTAGCAAACATACGTACATTAAAAATAAATAAATTAATTAAAGTGAACATTTGTGATCTCTACTGCAGTTTTGAAAGTAAAAAGTCCCGGACTTTTTTTTTTTTTTTAACTTCTGTATTATCTATTTTGCATTCCCTACTAGGTGACATCGTATGTACGTGTGTTTATATATATATATATATATACATATATATATATATATATATAGACACACATATACATACATATATATCAGCAGTTGCAAATATATTTTACTAAGAACTATCCTAGTTTGCAAGAGTTACTTTTAAATATACATTCCGAATTAAATGTCTAAATAATTGACATACCGTCCGTACTCCGTGGTCTACAAGCTGAGCAGACATCCCTCTTAAGAGTCACTTAAACGTTTTACTTAGCAAAGTGTTCTTGATCAGTGTCCCCAAAGCGCTTACATTTTACTGCCTCAAGTAGGTAAAAAACAGAAAAATTCAGCATGTCTGTTGTCCGTCATGTGTTACTTGACCAATCACACGGCCGTTTTTTTCTATCCGTCAATCCGACAGATGTACGGATAATCCAAAGCTTTATATTCACGTTTGCATCATGACTGTAAATGTACTTTGAATCTGTTGAAGAATAAACTGTAAGGCGGTGTGTAATATTGTTAAAAATTAAAACAAACAATTTAAGTGAGTCGGAAGTTTTGTGAGCAAATACTTATCAATACTCCAGGATCAAAAACAGTACACGTAGGAATTTATTAAGGAATTGAGATGATCCTGTCTCTTGTTTTGTATTTTGCTACCTGCCCGACTTTGGTTAAATTGATGTACTATTTTCTTTTTCCTTATTTGAAGACGTTGACGAACTTTCTACGTGTTGTTGCTGTTTTCACGCACGAACGAACTTAAACTGTGATCTCTCAACTATGGCTAAACTGTGAAAATTTAACTAAATTGAATTTTGCAATTTAACGGAAGTTTCACGCTGACCAGCACGACCGTTTGTAGCCGTGGTGCACGTTCTACTACAACGAGAGAAGCTAGCGGTGCTCCTAACTACGTCAGCTGTGACGTCAGTTGGTCGCGACTGGGTTTTGTTAGTCGCATGGGCCGTCCCACACCGAGAACTTTCTGACTTTAAGTTTTATGCAGTTGGCAGAACTGTTTATTGTAGATAGTGCCACCGTAGTATAGAGGGCGTTTTTTACACTCATATACATTATTTCTATTTTTATTTCATTCTGTTTGACCCCATATACGACTAAGTCGCGGTGATATAGAACTCGTCAATTTTTACATAAACATATTTTACAAAGTACTATGCATAACTTCAACAGTTTAAGTACAAGACAATTACAGTATAGGCCTAACAAAAGGAAGAAAAAAAAACAATAACTTGAGTGGGTTGAAAATGGTACAGCACACCTACTGTACAATACATACACAATATATTACAGTGAAGATTAAAAGCGTTCCGTTTGGAGAAAAAAACGTTTTGAATGGTGTAATAGTATGTTTTATTGGACTGTGATGTTTAAGGGTAGGAGTAAATTTTCTGTTATAAATAGGTGTCCTGTGGTCTGACTGACACACTCGGATTCCTGGGGCGTCATGATGTCACTCATTATGAAAATTAAGTAGATGTTTGTTTCTTAATTACCTGTAGGCAGTGTACTATGTGGTCCATGTAGGGTTTAAGCATTTGAATTTTCTAAAGTTTCTAAGATTGCAAAAGAATGAATCAAGGCGAACCTAATAATTGTGGTGTTTCTAAGATTGCAAAAGAATGTATCTATGGGTATTTAATAATTGTGGTGTTCTGGGAATCATTAATTAATGTTTGGTGATTTCAAATTCTGAAAGTATAGAATTGAATACAAGTAATATTTATGTAACTATTTTTATCGTGTTAGTATTGCTATCCGGTTTGCAATTGTGCTAAAGGTGAAATATGCCATTTTCTCTGAAGTAAATTGAATGTAATGCTTAGTGAGAGTGTGAGTGAGTGAGAGATTTTTTTGTCAGCGCTTAACATCGAGGTCTTTAGCACTGGTGAGGGGTGATATATACGCACGGAGCAGCGCTGGAATGAATGGGCGGGGGAAACGGGAGATCCCCGAGAAAAACCTACCGACCAGCAGCACGATTCCCACATGCGAAAATCCGGGGACCGACCCTGCCGGGAATCGAACCCGAACCGCCTTCGTGAGAGGCGAGAGGTTTGACCCGTCGGCCACCGTGCCCCCTGTAATGATTAGTAAAATAAATGTTATCTTTGTTTCTAAATTTAAGGTACTTAGGTTTTTTCAACCTTCCGTTGGTAAAACTGTTTTCGAATTGTTCAGATTTACTAAACATAGTTCATTTTCCCTCTGTAATGCAACAATATAATCACGTTTAGGCCTTTTCCTGAGGTATTTGTCGTCACTATGTTGGGAACAGTGGTGACAGACTTAAGCGCGCCATCCTTGGCGTTGTTCTGACTGAAATAAAGGTTTTTTCATGTGTTTCCTTTGGACACCACCAGAAGGCGTTGCAGAATATTACAATTGAAAAAAATTTATTAGCTGCTTTGCAAAATATACATTTTAATATGTTTGAATTACATTTTAGATATGGAGGATGCCAATTATTAATGAAAAATGCTGAGTTTCTCATTACGGTAGTTTTATTTCAGAAATTTAACATATAATATAGTTAGCTATGTTTTGTTTGCAGAAAAATTATCTTTCAGAATTAGTCAAGTATTAAAAACACAAGTTCAGTTTTGAAATTAACTCCAGAACTAAACTTCGTGCTGCATGATATGTTTCTCGTAATTTTTAATTTTCTGTTACGGTGCCTGTTCAATTTATGAACATATTTAAAGTTGCGTAATGAGTACTTAAAAAATTATTTTTAAGTATATTTAAAATGAATTTTCCTCGAACATAATTATTTGCGGTAATTTCAGAAAGGAAAATATTTAAGTCAATGTGGTCCTTTTTTATGGTAATTATACAGGTAGATGCTACAACTTTTGAAGTATGTGGAATCAAATTTTGAAATTTTGTTTTATTATCAAGATATGTACTACTAATTTTTTTGAGTATGTGGAATCAAATTTTGAAATTATATTTGTTTTATCAAGGTAGACACTACCAATTTTTTTTAAGTATGTGGAATCAAAATTTTGAAATTAATTTTTTCGTGCAGATTGTAGCATATCTTACAATAATATTGACAGGAAAATTAAACATTTCAATTCAAAACATCGTTTACATTCATAAGTTCAGCGAAAAGAAAAGTGAGTGAGATATTTTGGTCAGCGTTCAACATCGAGGTCTTTAACGCTGGTAAGGTGTGACATGATGTGAGTGTGAAGCAACCCCGGAATGAAAGGGCGGGGGAACGGGAGATCCTCGAGAAAACCCGCCGACCAGCAGCATCGTCCGGCACGATTCCCACACGCGAAAATCCGGGGACCAACCCTGCAGGGAACCGAACCCGGATCCCCTCGGTGGGAGGCGAGAGGTCTGATCTCTTTTTTTATACAAAAATGTTAGGCTCCTTGGCGTGGTCTCAACATAGCCAACGAGCCAAACATCCTCCTTTTAAGACTTTATTATTAGATATATCCCAGTTGTGACAGTTTTATTGACTCTGACAATTGAAATGACTCAAACGGACAAACACAAATTTTACACCCTGCCAGACCTGGGAATCGCACCCAGAACCTCTCGCACCAAAGCCGGCCGCTCAACCAACTGTGCTACCGATGGCTTGAGGGGGGGGGGGATTGGCACCTCTCGCCCACCGCGGTCCCTTACGAAAAAAAAAAAAAAAAACACGTACATCTTAAGTCTTCGCTAATGCGCCAGAGGCAAGAGGGAAGAGAAACTCTTAAAAAGGATTGGAAATATTGTGAATAAATACTTATCAGTGAGACTGTTTAAAACACAAACACTATACGTAACATTTCTTAAAGTAATTTAGCAATATAAAATAATTATACTCCTTGTGAAGTGCTAATTTCAAAATTACGTGTTCGATATTGAGAATTGAAAATAAGTTAAATAGCGAGTTTCTCATTGAATAGTATTATATCAGACATTTCGCGTAGAATAATCATGTTTAGCTTGAAATAATTATAATGAATTCATAGGTGTTCCAGTACGGGCCGGTTGCACCAACAGTGGTTAGTGCTGTGGATAAAATACATTCTCCGGTTAGGCTGGAAATGCGTTGTTTGAACTCCTGTTATCGCTAGCCTAAAATATTATTATCTGGTTAGCTAACAGGGCATGGGTGGGTTTAATAAATACTTAAGGCTCAGTTTCACTTTTTTGGAATTCTAAGAAGAAAAATGTTAAATATGCGTTTATACCTCAAATTCTATGTACATTTCGCTACAGTACAGACCTTGCGATTTAGCCGTTAACTTATAATTACGCAGCAATTTGTCGGGTAAATTGTGAATATAAAAAAAATTTGCCACAATGAGGTTCCGACCTAGTGTGAAGATTGTTTTCTTTTCGTACGTTGGCATAACGGGCACGCGATGAATATTTTCGTAGAAGAAAACCTGTTTACGAACACATTGCAACGCATTTGAAGCGTGGGGTAGGCGGCCGCGGTGGCCATATACCCAGGGCGCCGAGTTGTGTGCAGAATTCCGGTCGTTACAAGAATATTCGAGAACGTCTTAGAATGTGTGAGTTATGTCCGCTTAGGAATAGCATTCAAAGTACGTCATACATTTCCTACCAATTTTTAGGTCCTCTATTTATCTCTTAAGTATATTTTTACGCTGGCGAAACGGTTGTTTTGGTTGTCCTTTTTAAGTAATGAAATCTTGGCTCGGAATCTTTCTAAAGGTATAGGCATGTACTATATTCTATAATTAATATAAAGTCATAAAATGATATAATCGCCACGGAATGTTTAGTAGAGGCGAGTTGTCAGCGAGAAGACTGCACGCCAGTTGAGTGACTTGCCCATAGAGGTTACAATGAGGCGTGATACGTGTACTGTGTCGTCCTTACTACAACCGCACTTCTAGGACGTGAAGACGCGAATTACAGTCACCAAGGCAGCCACCTTAAGAGGACTGTGTACCTAGCAGTTGGACAGTGTTGTGGCTTGTCACGCGAATACTTTCTTTACGCGAAAACGCCGAACTTATTCTTATTGTTGTTATCTATGACAAGAACACCCACTTGAAACTACGTATGCCACTTTTTGAAAATTCAGTATGCTTGTTAGTAACATGATTTTTGGGCCTCTGGAAATGGCTCAAAACGGCTTTTTTTTTTTTTTTTTTTTTTTAGACTGCTGTAACTCTGGAAATACGACCTGAATCCGTAAATTACAAAGAGAGGTGCATGCATTGGTCTCTACTTCATACTATGCAAAAATAAAACTATAGGGTCACCGATTAAAGTTCCATAGGAAAAAGAGTTCTACGGCAGTTTAGCGCGCTGCGAATAGAGACCATGTGCTTATCGTCGAGCGTGGTATTATGGCTCTTATCGCTACGCTGTTCTCGCGCGTCAAACGCGGAAATTTTTTTTAAACCAATGCACAGTACTCTTAAAGAGGAAGTTTTATAGATTTATTGATTTTATGTTTGCTTTCTTGTAACTAATTTAAATGACTTATTTTTGGGATTCAGAGCCAGTAGTAACATAAATAATTAATTAACGTAAATTTAACCATAAATGAGCTTATTGATATCTGTACTTACTAATGTGAGACTGAAATCAGTTACTAATCTGTTGATCTCCAATTACGATTTAACGGATAAAAGCAGTAAACGTATATGTTCTTAGAATAACTTATAAACACATTTTCTACTTCCTACTTAGCTTTCTTTTTAACTTATTAACAAACAGTTGATGCTATGGAGAAATTTTGTTAAAATAATTGATTTTAAGGAAACTTCGCCCTTAAACTCCCTGGTCTTGAATCCGACGAGGGTGGGTGAACAAGACATGTATGACGCGCCGGATTGAAGGCACGGAATAAAAGGGAGTTTGCTGAGGAAATCCGTCGGCCAACGGTATCATCCGGCACGATTCTAACATTCGAGACTGCAGGTCGACACAGCAGGTAATCGAACCAGGTCTCCTTGTTGGAGGCGAGTGTCCTAGCCGCTGAAAAGAACACGACTAAGGCTCAATTATAACAATTATTAATATTTTTAAATCCCAACCGACAGGTTAAACCTTTAACATGTTGCACTGAAACATACAAAAATTTCGTACAAAAAGGACACAAAATTACGTGAACAAGCAAACAAGAATAACAACATTTACTCTACTAAACAAGAAGTTGTCAGCATAACTGATAAGCCTACTTTCCTGAAAGCAGAGCAAATTAACCCTGAAAGTTAAGATCGTTTACGTACATCTAAGAATATTAAACATAATTATTAATTTAGACATATGATAAACGAAGTATACGAAAGATAAGTCAGCTTATTGAAATGCGTACCCAGTTCGGTAAAATTGGGAAAACCTTTTTTGAGATATCTTCCTATCATAAAGATATAAATGGCCGCTGTTTTCACAACACTACCAATGGATGACCGAAACAACACAAAAGTCCAGTCAACTAACTAAGTAGAATATGCGTAACCAGATTAATGAACTGTGGAAAAATATTTCTTCAAATACATAATGTCACATTATGCTAAAATACAAAAATGGCCGCTATTATATAAAGTTGTACTCGTGAATAACGAAATACACAAAAGTCAAGTCAAAATGATGAGTAGCAGGGTATATGTGTACTAAGTTTAATTAAATGTAAAAATTGTATATTTTCCTAGCTATGTCAAATTATTATATACATAAAATAACTACCATTTTGAAAATATTAACATATAGTGAACGAAAAACGCAGTCAAAAGTCGAGACAAATTTCCAAAGTGTATATGTGAACCAAGATGTTTTAAAATCGGAAGATAATTTTCTCAATTATCTTCAACTAGAAAAAACCCAATAATTAAATGTAAGAAAAGGACGAATAAAATGTGCAAATGTTAACACAAATTACAAATGTTTATATGTGAAGTAAATTTTACGGAATTTAGAATAATATTTCTTAATATATGTGACAAAATGCTTAAATCATAAAAATGATTGCCACTTCAAAAATATGAATACAGTATGAACTGTAGGCCTATACAGTTTATTTAAACCAAATTTGGTGCAATTCTGAAAAAATTTTCCTACGGTACGAAATACTAGGCTAAAAATATAAAAGAGCCCGCCGTTTCTAAAATATAATGCAAAAGAGGAACAAAATACACAAAGTCAAGTCAGCTTGATATATAGCATAGCCTACGTGTAGCCAGTTTGGTAAAAATCTGAAAAATATTTCCTAAATTATGTAATACTATGCTAAAAATACAGAAATAGCCCTCATTTCAAAAATAAGTATACAGGATGAGCGAAATACACGAAGTAAAGTCGGATTTGTACGCCGTACATGTGTACCAAGTTTGATAAAATTCTGAAAAATATTTCCTATTCTATGCAGTACTCTGCTAAAATATAAACATTTCCGATATTTTGAAAATGTGAATAAAGGATAAACGAAATTCATAAGAGTTAAGATAGAATTGTATGCAGTAAATGAGTACCAAGTCTTATGAACTTCTGAAAAATATTTCCTAAGCTGTGTAATGCTATGCTATATAAAATGGTCGCTATTTTGAAAATATGAATACAGGATGAACGAAATTCACAAAAATAAAGTCGGTTTTGTATGCTGTCCCTACATGTGTAAACAAGTTTGATGAAATTCTGAAAAAAAGTTTCCTAAGAAAATGTAATGCTATGCTAAAAATGTTAAAATGGCCGACATTTTATAAGTATGAAGACACGATGAACGAAATTCACACAAGTAAAGTCAGCTTTGTATGCAGCATATTAACGAGTACCAATTTGGATGAAATTCTGAAGAAAAAAAATTCCTAAGATATGTAATACAAAACTGTTAGAAAAATGTTAGTTATACTACAAGGATAGCTAAAAATATAAAAATGTTTAGTTAGTTGACTGGACTTTTGTGTGTTTTATTCATTCTTTGGTAATATTTTGAATTATGTGGCCATTTTTTATATTTATGATAGAATGACATCTAAGAAAATGTTTTCCTAGTTTAAATCAAACTGGGTATGGGTATAATGCTTTGTAAGCTGACTTATTTGTTATATATTACGTTTGTTTTATGTCTTAAATATTATTATATTTCAATATTCCTAGATATGCGTAAATGATTGTAACTATAATGGTTAATTTTCACCTAATTCGTGGAACGCAGGCTTATAGTTTGCTAGTAATACTTTTTTTCAGATGTATAGCAGTGAGGAAAATACGTTTCTAGCCATATTGAGTTACACCAAAAACCCGTAGCCAAGTCAGTTTCACATTCGTAGGGTGCAATTTCATAAAACAGGTAGTAAGTTGAGACACTGGTCTATCTTTAGCCTAATTTTATTGGATGATGCATTTATGACAAGTGTGAACAATTCACATACTTTATATGCTAAAGCTGTACAGTTCTTGTTAGGTCTGTTTAAATGAGCAATTATCGACATAAAACCTTTATTGTTTTATAAAGCACTTTGGAGCCTAGCAAACTGTTAACTTTTCCCGAGATTTTCTAGTGAATCCAGTGATAACATATCATTGACAATGCTTATCTTATTTTTATCTTCAGTACAAATTTTTTTTTAAAATGGTCTGTTCCAGTCTATACTAACATTAACTAAGTGATATTAGTACGCTTAGAGACAGCACAGTAAAATTACGTAATTACGTTTACACAGTTAGTTTCAGAAAAAAAACTTTTACAAATTAGGATGAAGGATTCCTTACACCAAAACATAAATAAAAAAACCACGTAAATGTAGTCCAGAAGTCCTTAGTTTTTTAGTTATTAATGAAAGTTTTTTGCAATGTGTTGCAAGGTAACCAGTAGTAAAAGTAATGTTGTTAGATAAATTAATTATTTTATATATGCAAGTTGACTGACAGCCACATTTGTATCTTCTATGGCGATGTGTACATGTGTGTGAGGAAGCAATAGGATGTAATTTCGATCATTTACAGTGAGTTTCTGTATTTATGACAGTTTCACCGATGATAATATCATAAACTCAAAGTAAATGTTAGAAATGACATCCTCTTACTTCCTACACACGTGTACACATCGGCTCGTGCACTATCACATCCTGTCAAATATTCCTACATCCGCCATAGAGAAGATAAAATGTGGGTGTCATTTGAAAATACCTATGTAATTACTATGTTAGTTAAGTTATAATTTACAGTCTTTGAATTTTTTTTTCCTTAAAATTAGTATTAGTAGACTTCATGTTGCAATATGTTAGTTACATAACAATTATATTTAATAGTTTTGTAATAATCCACCACTATGTGATTTAATTAATTTAATGTTAAACTGTAACTACATTGAAACTTTTAGTGAGATTAGGGATATTTGCAAGTGAACTGTAATGCTGGTTAGTTGTAAGAGAGGGCCTCATGGCCCCAAGCTTGCCAGCTTAGATAAAACATAAATAAATAAATAACATCATTAAATTATTTAACAACAATAATTTTACTAACGGTTACCTTGCAATACATTGAAGTAAACTTTTATTAATAACTCAAAAACTGAGAATTTCCGGACCTATGTATGTATAGACCATTTTTTTTTTTTTTTTTTTTTTTTTTTTTTTTTTTTTTTTTTTTTTTTTTTTTTTTTTTTTTTTTTTGCTGTAAGGAACTTGACCTCCAAATTTGTCTTAGTATTTTTGACACATCCCGTATATCGAAATGCTGTCGGATGGAGCGTTTGTACATGTACTCACCCCAGGCTGCAACTCCCCAAAAAAATGTTTCTTTCGGGCGAAGGGAAGCATATACCTTTCCTGAGGTGGTATTCAGATTCCAGACGTATTTGGTGCGTAGTTAAAGATGCTGAGTTGTGAGTTGAGTGGAGGGTGAAGGGGGGTTAGGGACTGTTCCTGTGTGGTCCAGGTAACTGCGCAGTGCCATACCTGTCAGCGGGGTCGCTCGGGCCAAGGTGAACGCCAATGAGGAGTGGGTATTGGGGGGCGACAAGGGGGGCATCCCGTCTCTCTGCAAGTGTACGCTAGGAAAATAACGAAACAAATTGTTAAAATAAAAAATTGTAGTTCTTTTCCTTTGAAATTCGCATACAAATCCGCAAACTATCGTATCTGAAGTCCACCACGAAATTCGCCCAGAATTAATGCCCAGAAAAACTAAAAGAAATTGAAAAAATCACAGGAGTGTTTTGGACTTACTCCATTGCGGCAAACGGTGTCTCACAGAAAACCAGAGAGTACTCTGCATGTACTCAATGCGTGTTTTCTCTGGTTTTATATTTGACACATTTACTGCAATAGTGTATGCTTAAAATACTTCTTTAATTAGTAACTTGTAACCATCGCGAGAATCGTTTAAAAATAACATGAAAAATAGTATCTCAACAACTACTTTTCTTACAAGGAAAAAATTTGAAGACAGAAATTCAAGATCACAAAGTTTTCATGAGATACACGAAATTCAAATTGCATTTGCCTATTACAAATATTTAATATTTAAAACGCTAAGTTTCAAATCGCGAGCTCTCAGAAATATTTATTTGCAGTACATAAAGAAATGTTTAAATATTTATTTACTACCGACGGCTAGGGACCGAAAGTTTCCGCGAAAATATTTTTGCCTCACTATGTTTCAATGCCTTATATGCACATCTGTAGCTGTACTTCATGGTTATTGGCTGTGTTAATTTGTGTAGAGTCGTATTTCACTTGACTGTACCAAATTTAACAGCGACACCGCACATCTGTTATTTGCGGTCAAACCCACAGACGCTGGGGGTTAAAACATCCTATCATTAACCACGAAGTATAGCTGCAGGTGCTCACTTAAGGGCAGGTGTTATAAATTCATAGTGTGTACTTAAATGTTTTTATTAAGATCGCGGTTTACAATTTTCATCACCGTGTTTTTATTATTATTTGCACCAGTAGTTTTTTCTTGTTTTAGACACAAAATGTGACTAAATATTCCTCTTATAAAAATTATTTTCATCTCTCATAGTTTTTGCGAAATGACTCGTTAAAGCCAAAATTTGCATGTTTTCGTTTTAAGGACGACACTAAAACCAACTCACTAACCAAACTGAAAAAAATTCACAGTGAATAACGATGTCATAGGCTACACATTCAGCTATGTAAAACGACAAAATGAAATATTTTGTATTAAAAAATATCAAATTTTAAAATTTTTTTAAAATTTCAGCGTTTTTATTTAAATACAAAAATGTTACTTTTTTGTTTTTATGTACTGTACGTCACGTTGTAGCCTGTGATGTCATTATCCACTGTGAATTTTTCCAGATTGGTACGTCAGTTGGTTTCAGCGTAGTCCTTAAAACGGAAACGTGCAAATTTTGACTTAAACAAGCCATTACGCGAAAACTGTGACAGATAAAACAAATTTCGTAATAAACAAATTTAGTCACATTTTGAGTCTAAATAAGAAAAAAAAATATCTGGTACAAATGAAAAATAAAAGCATGGTGATGAAAATTGCAGTATATCGCTCCCTTAAGGTGTTATTAAGAGGTTAAATGTAACGGGCATTTACTCTAACTAGAATGACAGATACTCGGAATACAAAAACGGTTACATTGTATTACATGGGATCGCAATATTGTAATTTATTAATACATTGAATTAAATGGATCACTCCCCCGCCGGGACTCGACCCACGAGCCCCAGAGGAGAGCTGTACTGCTGTTGGTTGGGCGAGTGCTGGCGGGCGACAGACCTCGTTTACTTGGTAATAATGCCATACATTGGCGTGCTTGTCGTTATTACTGCGGCACTACGAGGGGGGATGAGGTGAATTTATGACTTCTTTGATTTCCCAACGCTGGCCTAATAGCAGCCCGAACTTCTCTCGCTGTCCGGCCGCTTGGCCATTTCATAAAACACTGAAACAGAGTGGTGCAAGACCTTTCGCAAAAAATTCCTGTCTCTACCAACGAAGTAGTTTCAAATAATTAAATACGTTAAAAACATCTTATTCAAATTTTAAATGTATGCCATCGAAGTAGGTATGTGTTGATAATCAAGTGTATTTCTGTAGTGTTCGGGTAAAGTGGTATAACTCGAAAAACGAGAAAATTGTGTAAAATATGGGAGCACATTCTACATGTTATGTTCTAGGTCTGGGCACGGTCGTAGAAGAACAGGTCTGGACACTCGCCTATCTAACAATGTATTTTGCTTGAACCCCTTGTTGTTTGGCTGTAGTTCATCAAGTTACCGAGAATGTCGTACTTTTTGGCGCTGTTTTCCGGGTGGTCGGACTCAAACGTCTTCCAATTTTTCCATTGTTGAATTTATAAAGTAAATAAAGATTGCTGGAGCCTTTTCTTATAATTGTGAGCGAAGAAAGTATTTCATAAATTGATATAAATTGTTTATCATAGCGGAAAGGAAGTGGGCGGAGTTTAGTCCGACCGCCGTAACATCAGCGCCAATAAAACACAATATTCTCGGTAACTTGGTGAACTACAGCCAAACAACAAGGGGGTCAAATATCCAGTTGAGTGTCCAGACCTGTTCTTCTACGACCGTGGGTCTGGGTAAAAGGCTATAACTATAATGGTTATGAGAAGGTACAAAATTAAATTTGTAAGTTTGTATGTTCCAATATACACAGAAGAACTTCAAACTTACGCATTCGATTTACTCAGAACACCATTTTTTGACTTATACCACTTTACCCAAACACCACAGATTTATGAACATGAATAGATGCTATGAATAGAGGCATGCAGAATTGTCGTTGTTTTCTTGCAACAGACTAGACTCCAACAGCTGTAGGCTCGTTCAACTTCTTCCGTTGGCCGACAACGTGGTGGTTTGCCGCGGAGAATACTTCTGACCAATAAATAAAAGTTCTACGGTAGAGTGACCAACATCCTAACAAGCGGTCGCACACGTAAATGACGTCACATAGCTGCTCATGAGTCATGACCAATGGAATTACGTACAGGTGGCGTTATGCAGGAAGAGACCAACCTACAAATTACTGAAACTGTACTAAAATAAAAAATAAAAAATTGTAGGAAGTCTTCCCTGAAAAATTACTTTTGTAGACAAGACAATTTTTTGGTGCCCACAATATTTTTGTGGAGGCAACATACTGCTTAAGTCGTAACCACAAATTAAATTTTGCAGGGTGAATATCCAAAAGAATATTTTGTAACTGCCACTTTTTTTTTTTCGTGTGAGGTATTCAATGTCAATATCTACTGTGTATACCTAAATCGTGCAAAAAAAAACACTTTTTCTGGCCTCTTCATTTTATTCAAATATTATGATTTAATGCTTGTTTTCTTTCTAGGATTTATATACATCTTGCCTTCTTCTTCTACTTGGTACGATTATCTCAAAATAAATTGACTTGTGGATTGGTTCCCTACTGCATTACTAGAAACATGAAATATTTGCGTTTTCGTTTAGGCACAAGCTAGACTGCAAGCAACTGTATGATCGTGTAACTCTCGCAATTGGCCCTGGACTTATTTGACACCTCTTACAGGGCACCTAGCCAATAACAAAGAAGGAACTAATACAGACCTTAGAGCAAACAGCCAATGAGTAGATGTAATTTGCTTCAGTAAATACATATTCTTGAAGGCTAGTCTACATGTCAGTAACTTGCAAAATGTTCCGGTCTCAATTAATAACTTTATCCATTTCACTCTCGGGTGTGTACAGGATGGTGAAATCTAGTGCGTCACCAAATAATATGGCGACTTTAGCAGGCCCTTTTCTAAACTTGCTTGACATAATTGTGTACTAATATGATTTGTCAAATATGCTGTATTAGTTGGGGCAAAGTGGTTGCCTATAATTAGGGCTCGGAATATTTTGCGAGTTAAACAACCAACGTGCTAGAACCCATCATCCTGTGTATATCGAAGCCCTACCATTTGTCCATTACCTGCTACTCATGCAGACAGCAGACAGTGAACGAATAGACGGGGCTTGAGTATGCATAGGACAATGGATTCTGGCATACACGCATGGTCGTCTTTAGTAGGCGGCCGCGGCCTTATATCTGGCAACCCTGCACACAAGGGTCATTTTAACACTTATTTTAACTCTCCGAAGGCAATGGCTGTACCTGATTCGTTACACTGCCCTGCATACCGGCGAATCAGAGGAAGCCAATGTCGTTGGCGAGACAAAAGAAGTGTTAAAATGACCCTTCCTGGCAGTGATGACAGATCTAAGGCCGCGGCCTTTTACTTAATGACGGCTATGTCTCTGCACATTATACATGCAATTTTCTACACCTGGGTAAAAGGATATAAGTCAAATAGTTAAGGGAAGGGAAACAATTAAATGCGAACGTATGTTTTTACCATTACCCTCCATGTGTCTCAAATATTTTTCTCAGATTTACTCGAAACAAATTTTTTCCTTATCCCACATTACCCAAACAGCTCAGAAATATGTGTAATAATGCTTTTGTTGTAATATTTTATAATGGTTCTAGCATATGGTAAGTGGATAGAGCCCACAATTTTTCGCGAAAAGAATTCTGCAACAGTTTGTTTCAATGGATTATGTGCACATATGACGCTCTGCTTCATGGTTATTGGCAGAGTGTATTATCGTTGCACAGACGTGGCTAATTTGACTTTGCCAACAAGGTTGCTGTGACACCACACCTGTGATTTGCGGGTAGAACCCAAGACGCTGAGAGTTAAAAACAGCCAATCACTGACCACGAAGCAGAATTGCTCGTGTGCATATAGATAGGAACCCTTGTTTTTCGCAAAAAGATTTTTGCCTCACTTTGTTTCGGTGCCTTACGTACACATCTGCAGTTCTGCTTCGTGGTCAGTGATTGGGTATTTTAACTGTCACAAGCCTCGGGATTTTACCGGCAAATCACAGGCGTGTGTTATTGTAAGAACTTTATTGTAATGGGGTCAGTGAAATGAGATACGGCTCTTCACATAGACACTCTGCCAGTGACCATGAAGCAGAATTGCAGATGTGTACGTAAGTCACTGAAACAAAGTGGAGCAAAATTATTTTCGCAAAAAGTAGGGGTCCCTATACATAAGGCATTGTAACAAAATTATGCAGAGTTCTTTTCGCGAAAAATCGTGGATTCTACAAATTGTCCATGCCTTAAATGACCCTGAAAAGACATTAAAAAAATAATGAAGAGCAAAAAATGCCCCATAATAGAGTAAGATATATCGGAGAAAGATGCCAGTTATAAAGGTTTTTTAGGTTTCATTAAACATTGTTTCGTCTCCTTTTTTAAAGGAACTTGTAGTTCATTACTGACTTACAGTAATGTCCAATGAAAACAGCATCCTTTCGTAATATTTTTATTTGAATTAGTTGGCTTTAAAATTCCTTAAGTAATGCGCAATTTCCCCGAGTTACTTTACGCACAACATTAACCCAAGTTTGTTTATAAGGAATATAAACCGTGCGAAGTGGTGGAACGGTAACTCGTTGGGGTTGGACTTGCAATACGGAGGATTCGGGTTAGATCCCCGTCTCCGGCAATCCTGTTTTCAGTTTTCCGCGGTTTTCCGAGATCGCTCCAGACGAATGCCAGGATAGTTCCTTAACAAAACACCTGGACTCATCTCCCAGCTCCTGTCATTGTACCAAATTGTATTTCACTGTCTGTGCTGACCTCGCTGTCAACGAGACGTAAAACACACTTACATAACTTTTATAAGGAATACAGATGGAACAGCCACAAGACTGATATTCTACATAATATCGCGAAGCGTTAAGTAACCTGCCTACACAGTTTGCATCCATTAATTTTAAACGCTGTGTAAGTTATTTAATCAATTAATTTTTGTCAAATTAAGTTTAAAAAAACAGTTTCGAACAAAAATTTTCTACGCACAGTTTTTGAAGAAGTATTGTGATACAAATGATTTCTTAAAACTAACTTTACTTGCTAATAACTTTATTTGTAAAATATAATTTTCATGTTACATATTTTATGTTAAACCATGTAAACTGACAAATTTCCTTTACTATTCTTCCAGAGATTTTGAATACAATTGATTTTATGAAAGTAATTTAACATTGATACTCCACAGTATAAATTTTTTTTGTAAATGTAGCAAGGAATTGAAACTTTTTAAATGTACAAAAAGTTTCACTGTAAAATTATTTGTTTACGTAGTTAATTATGAAAAATTTTAGGTCTTCAAAAATCGTAGGTCTGTCGGAAATTAATTAGTTAAACGCAAAACACGCCCCCTGGAATGCATTTTTCTGGAATAAAGTGAATATTAATTTCAAGTCAAAATTAAGAAAATGTACAAATAAAAACGGTCGAAAGGTATGTGAGTCATGGTGGTCTAGGAGTAAGTTGCGCGGATTTAATAATAATAATAATAATAATAATAATAATAATAATAATAATACGACTTTATTAATGGCGCAGTTAAGGCGATGTCGCCTTGTCTTACACTGGACCATACAAATTTCAGTCTACAGTTTACAATTATTTAAAGACAGGTTCTAATCATGGTGCAGCCTCAAAGTTTTCTTCTCAGCGTAATTACACGTAAGAATTGTTTGTCTAAATGTTATTTAAGTAAATAAGTTTTGTATCACAATAGGGAAAAAAACTAAAAATTCCTTTCTACGTTAGCTATATGCTAAAACAAATAAAAAACCAACAGTGATATTTTTTGTTCTTCAAAAAATTACTTGATTTTAGAATTTATTGTTAGTTTTCAGCAATTTTTTTTTAAATACAAAAATTTATAGTTCTGAAATTTACTTTACTGTAGCATTTACCCCAGTCAGTGTAGTTTCACTGTAAATTATTTCATTTCAGTATGTTTGTTTGTTTTTGCCAAAATCATGCTGGGAAAAATGCAAATTTTGACTTTTAGATTGTCATTGTGGGAAAACTATGAGAGTTAAAAAAAATTCGTAATAGGGAATTTCGCTCACAAGTATACTCTACAAAACTATCATTGTTTAAAACAAA
>PNEQ01089563.1:10062-51241 GCA_003012365.1 Medauroidea extradentata
TTTTTTTTTTTTTTTTTTTTTTTTTTTTATTCTCACAATACTCAGGCTTTATTTAAGAGTTATACTGTTCGGATTCAATTTATTTCATGAAATGGGAGTGCTACATTTTTAGTTTAACGTCTTTCGTGAGACTGGTGAGACACTTGTTTGATATATTAACAATATGTTTGCTGTCTACACATATCACACCTACCTCAGTAAACAGCAAACTTGAAAACCATGCCGATAAATTTATTGTAGAGTCCTTGAACGAATGCTTTAGCAACATATCAGCTCTGATAATTATTTATAACAATATGATAACGATTTACGACTCGCTAAACAACCATAGCAACATATATATTAGGCAATGCACTCACAAATAACATGACACATGAGTTACAGATCTTACGTTGAATTAAAAATATAATTTACATAAAATTTCAATAACGAACTTTTGCTTTCACCACACTTCAAAACAAAACTATGACAAATATACTTCCTGTCGTTCGCTGTCGTTCATGCACGAGCGAGCAGCACATAATTTGAGGTTACTAGAAACATGTAAAAACTTTACTTTAGGCACGATAAAATATATTAGGCAATAACCAACAAAAGAACAACTCCTCTTCTGATTGGTTGTTCTTAACTTTACCTTTACGTTATGTTGAAGTTGACTCAACTTCGACATTTATAAGTTACCGTTGCGTCGCTGATTAATTCAACGTGAAAACACTGCAGCGTGACCTATATCTCAACTCAGCTGTAACGTGAAGGTAACGTAAGAAGCTCCAAGTTAACTTCAATGTGAGTCGGCCTTTAGGGTCGCCGCTTAGAGTCCCATAGAAATAAGACTACAAGGAAAATCTTCCCCGCCTGTCTGGAGCGCTGTGAACAGAGGCGATATGCTTCCTGCCGAGCGTGGTCCTCTGTCTCTTATCGCTCTGCTGTTCCCATGCGTCAAACGTGGACACTGAAACCAGTACAGAATACTCTTAGTGGAGAATTGATTCCTCACTTCTTACACACTACTGGCGAGAGGTCAGAGCATTGAGTATTTTAAATAACTGAAAACGGGGAAAGGACGCCAGTTGTTAAGGAAATATTTAAAACAGAAGCTGCGTGGCGCTTAGACTGACGGGCCTAGGGCGCCTACAAGCTTTAATCCGGACCTGCTCCTACTATACATTGCTAATACCGCTTTACCGAGACACTTCATGATTAAACCATTGACTAGAACAAAATGGATTTTAAAAATATTGACGCATAATTTTGTAATTATATTTTAAGATATTGAGGATTGTAAACAGTGGCAAAGATTCTCGTATAGCAATATTATTTTTAAAAATTTCCTCACTTGTCCTTTGTTTGAGAGAGATATTTTAAAATTTAATTAACTGAGAAGTAATTATATTTCAACTTTCGATCCCGTGACTGCAAGCTTGGTAAGATATAGGCCTCATCTGTACTACATGTAAAACTGAATCTGAATTAAAATACATTTCAATGATAGCATCAACACATTGTTGCGCCATTCAACAGTGTGTGTCATGCAACTGTATAAACGACAGGCCTAAAACGCTCGCTGTAACTTGTAAAGGAAAATTTATCATTACGTAAAACATTCAGCCACATTCTTAAGGGTGTTCAACAGCAACATGTTATATTTGTGCGACATAGTGTTAGTTCTGTAGATATTACTTGTGACTATATTTACAAATGTAAAAATATTTTAGCGCTCATAGTCTTCTCATAGCGGCGTGTAAATTTCAAAATGTGCGTGCTATGGGAACATACATATAACACAAACCAACTGGCATTCTAGAATGAAATAGTTTACACTTAAATAAATGGGACGTTATGGGCCATATGACAAAAGTATAAAAAAAACTTTGTACTTGTAAGAAATTCTCAAAATGATGGCAATTATATTAATTTACTGCAGTTCTTAAAAAAAAATAGGAAGTGATTTTGTAGTGTATTTTTAAGTCTTTTAGCATATGACCTAAATGTTAATTATTTGATTCAAATAAGTCAGTTGGTTTTTGTTAGTTGTATATTCCCGTAACATGCAAATTTTGACTTCGACAAGTCGCTATCCAAAGACTATGAGAACTGAAGTATTTTCTCAATTATAGTAAAATGTAGTCACAAGTAACATCTCTAGAACTAACACTATGTCCTACAAATATAAAGTATGCATTTGTTACCACATGAACTCCCTTAACGTTTCTTCGACTTTGTGCCTTACACACAACGTCAGCCAACCTAGGCAGGCACCTTAACCTTGCTTGGTGACTTCTAAAGCTCTGGCTGGAGAGTGTATGTAATGAGGCCAGGGACGATAGGCAACATGTGTGCACGGAAACACACCGTGTATTGTAGGCAACACGTGCAGGCAGCTTATGAAACATGTGTACTCTCTCTAGCTCTCACTGCACGTGTTCTCTCCTAACTAGAGCAACTTCCAACCTGCTCCCGTGTCTTCAGTTACACACTCATCTACGTCCACTTATTACCATCGTGGTTGATTTAACCCTGGCTAACATTATGTACAGTTTATTGAGTGACGGAAACCTGTGCTCGAGTCTGCTGAAACTGCCTCGCAACAATGCATTTGGTACTCTCAGTTCTATAGTTCGGCTCATTAAGGCTGCCACCTGGTGAAGGGTGTGTTTGTGTGTGTGAGGCGAAAATCAATGAGGTACATGTATTCTGATATCGCCTCTACGCTCAATAGACCTAAATGTGCGCGTAGCGTTACCACAGTAACGTTTTTTCTGTGGGAATTAAAGCTGTCACCCTATCATTTTATTGAACCTGTCACTGTAGCAAAAAGTCCGACGTAAATTTAGACCTCAATTTAGAATGAAACAGGTGCAGCCAAGTTTGATGGTTTTAAAATAATGCTTCCAAACTGCGTGGTGTCTTGAAAGTCATACTCACAAATTGTCTGAAGTGTGTTTTCTTTTCGTAGATAAGTATTGTGGACGCAAGTTTACTGGTCTCTGAGAAAAACAGTAATTCCAAACACGCTGCACGCAGTTCGAGATCCCGCTAGGCGTCTACATCAATTTTCATCGTCGTGTTTTTTATTTTTATTTTTATATTTGTACCAGATATTTTTTTCTTATTTTATGCATAAATTGTGACCAAATTTCGCTCTTATGATTTTTTAAATTAATCTCCCATAGTTTTTGCGTAATAGCTCGTAAATGTCAACATTTGCATGTTACGGTTTTATGTATGCCACTAAAACCAACCGACATACCAAACTGGAAAAATTCACTGTGAATAATAATGTTGCAGGTTACAAGTTGGCATGTATGAAAACAAAAAATTTTTGTATTTAAATAAAAATCCTGAAATTTAAAATGAAATTTTTAAAACATATCTTACCTTTTAGCCAGTTTGGTTGGCAGTCCCTTTTTCATAGAAGTCTCCGTGGAAAATATTTCGTTTTCTTCTTTGTCGCAAGCTTTTTCCGAGCAAACACACTCAGCACTCGGTTGACTGTGGAAGTGTACTGTATATATAAATGAAAAGTATTTTCCTGTAGAAATCTGTACATATGATCGCTTTGAAAGCTGTCATACACTGTAACTTTTACGTGAGACAAGCCTTACATAGTGCACAGTTTTACACTTAGTTGAGTGTATTTCTGCTGAGATTATCCGTGGCTGAGGGAAATTCTTTTCTATTTTATTTTAATGCAACATCTGTCAAATGGACGAATAACGTGAAATTCTCATACATTTGATGGGCTTGCTTGGTGACATGTGCCGGTTGGCGGTGTAATAAGCCCAAGAACCTGAGGCGTGGAGACAAGGGCGCGATAAGGGTCAGATTCCGCGCTTGATAAAAACTGTATCGTCTCTATTCACAGTGCGCTGAACTAACGTGCAGTGTTTTCGAGTATTTTTTTTTCTATGGGACTATAAGCGGTGATCCTACATTTTATTTGTAGACAGTCTGTATTAAAGGCAAAAAACATTGTTCTAGTTCTGTGTTTTACGAATATTTCTGGTATTTTTTGGTGTTAAATCAATATAAAATAAAGTATTGTTTTTAAACACATAAGGGCCCTAAAATCGAGTTTCTAATAAGCGCAACGAATTAAATGGCGTTATGCAGAAAGAGACCATCCCATATTTCATAAAGTAGTACACAAACAATTGTTACTTAAATGTCATTTGTTATTTAGTTAATTAATACATCTCATTTTCAAATAACCTATATCTGCTTGAGTTTGGTTGCTTAGCTACAGAAGTTTTAATGTACAATATTTTAGGAGCTTGTTTTTTGTCTGTCCTTTACATTTGTGGCTTGATGCCTTCTGCATAACACCTTTCAGTTTTAAAAACTGTTCAAGCATAATTTGAACTGTTAGTTATTTTCATAGATGCAGATGGTAAGATGAGAGACTGAAACGAACTGGGGCAAAGTTATTTTCGCGAAAAGCCCTGGCCCTACCAATAACTAGGGACTGGAAAATTTCGCGAATTCAATTACCTGTAGGCTAGACTCCATTGTATTATGCATAATCAAGCCCCAACTATTTGTCCATTAGCAGCTACTCAGTAGAACAACGGATTCTAGCATACAGGTAATTGAATTCGCGAAATTTTCCAGTCCGTACCAATAACCAGAGAACATTAGACTATACATGGACAATTGACATATTTTATTGAAGCCTAGGAATTGACTGTTAGTTGGGTTTCAACGCACGTTCAGCTTATGAAAAGATTACTGGCTTTCGCTTGTATTTGGAACTGTTACCCTATTTGACTGAGCCAATAAGAATCCCGCTATTGTAATATGTGGTGCCTATTATTGGTCTTCAGATATCTACGCTGTATCAGACGTATTATCATCCAATCATACATGTCACAAGAAACTACAGTGTTTTCAAGGGTATGTTGGCACAAACATTTTTTCGCGATATACCATCATTTCTATCCATAATTTGTACTGCTTTAACGATATATTTTTTTTAAATACTAAACGAGAGCACATGTCAAAAAAACTGTTGCACAGTTTTCTTCAAAACAGTGTGTACCATGACTAGCTTGGCTTCCGGGCTGGAGTCGCGGGCTGCAACCACGAAGACGCGGCTCCAGCCCGGAAGCCAAGCTAGTCAGTTCGACAACGGCCGCGAAAGCCTGAAGAATTCCATAGTGTGTACCATGTTTACTAATTTTTTCAAGACAAAATAAACAATAGTTTCAAGTTAATATGCAATTATGGAAATTCTCATTAATGAAATAATTAGCGAAATCTATACAACTTTTGGTCTTGAAAATATTAGGCTACAAAACTGTGCAATAGTTTTTGATATCTGCTCTCGGTTAGGAATATAAACGTAATTACTATAAATGCAGTAAAAATGATGGATCATGGCCATAAATAGCACCATTTTGCACTTTAAAATCCAAATTTTCCCTGGGAGGCCTTTACGGAATCCCACCCCGCTTTATCGGCCGGTGGGAGAAGGTGAGGTGTTACTTTATAACATTCATCGTTCCGGGTCACTTTACATATTTCAATGGTGTATTAGACAGTAATGGTTACTGTAGTTCAATGTCACGTGTAACGTAACGTAGAACTAATTAATCATGTGAGACTAAAATATAAACGTTATGCATTGACTCTTGAGCGAGTGAGAGAATTTGGTCAGCACTTAACCTCGAGGTCTTTAGCGCTGGTGAGGGGTGACATGAGGCGAGTGTGAAGCAGCACCGGAATGATAAGGCCGGGGTAAACGGAAGATCCGAGAAAACCCGCCGACCAGCGGCATCGTCGGCCACGATTCCTACATGCGAAAATCGGGAGACCAACCCCGCCGGGAATCGAACCCGGCTCGCCCTGGAGGGAGGCGAGAGGTCTGACCACTATTCTTTTAACGTTTGGTGCACCGAACATTCCCCCCTTTAATGTGACGTAGTTTGAGTGACCCCAGTACTTTTCGTGAGACAATTCGTATAGTGACAATTTTCGAGACCCAAATGAACAAACGTAAATTTACACCCAGCCAGACCTGGGAACCGAACCCAGAACCCCCCGCACCAAAGCCGGCCGCTCAACCAACTGAGCCACGGGGGGTCGGCACCACTTGGCCACCGCGGACATCTTGACTCTCGAAGTTAGGATAGTTGTGCGCGGTCCCATACTCGATCACGTCTGTGTGTTTTACGACAAGGAAGGGATGTTATGTACCGAAGTCCTACACTCCGATAGTCATCCTTGGCAAGCAGCCAACTGTAAGTGAACTCCCGCGCTGTACTTTGATAAGCTAATCGCTGTTCTTCTAAGTGACGATTCACTAGCACACGTGATAGTAAATATCCAGTCGCCACTCGCTATTCTGCTTGCTGATTGTCGTGGCAGACCTGGAGGCATCTAGTAACAACCGGTCCAACCAGAGAATGAATCACACAACTCTCTTGTTTGTCATCATCATCTCTGTCTCTCTCGTCTTGGCGGCGACTGCACATAATACCGAAGAGAGGGTTACAGAGGAAAGTGGCATGTTAACTATTCGAACCATTACACTAGCCAGGGTCTCTATTCTCGAGTTATCAGTCGCGTGCTAGTTACAAGGATTGCAAGATCAATGCTCACGGCCTATCTCTATGTGTTACCAAATAGAACGGCGCCATTTTGCAGCCCACTACATGCGATGTCCTATATCAATGTTTTTGTTGGAAAAATAATCGCTAAAGTACATAATTCCCTATCTTCGCCAACAATATGTGAGTGTTTAATCTGGTCACGTAACAAAAGAGCAGAGTGTAGTTCTTATATAATATCTTTGGCTAGTTGAAAGCAAAGATGTTATATATAAGAACTACACTGTAATGGTACTCTTTTGAAACATGACCAAATTGAACGCTGATATATTACAACCGAAGGTAGGGAATTATGTACTTTAGCGGGGGTGAGGGGAACGATTACTTTTTCAACAAAAAAAAAAACATTGATTTAGGACATCGCATGTAGTGGGCTGCAAAATGGCGCCGTTCTATTTGGTAACACATAGAGATAGGCCGTGAGCATTGGCTTTGCGCCCATTGGTTGAAAGCAGTTGAAAGGCGAGTGGTGTTTATCAAGACACGGAGAAATGTGTTTTAAGACTGAGAAGTCTAACGTTAGCAACCTCAATGTCCTAAGTAACACCACTCGGCTACCAACTCGCATGTAACTGAAAACTTGAAAACTCGAGCATAGGCACGGGGCGTAACCAGGTTTTTTTCTGAGCGTTACGTGGGAGACATTTTTATTGCAATGTTATAT
This sequence comes from Medauroidea extradentata, assembly GCA_003012365.1. Lineage (NCBI taxonomy): Eukaryota > Metazoa > Arthropoda > Insecta > Phasmatodea > Phasmatidae > Medauroidea > Medauroidea extradentata. The sequence continues at coordinate 17,335 of PNEQ01089563.1, forward strand.
ATACATATACAGGGTGTAAATGAAAGTATGTTACAAACATCGTGTGGTGATTCCTTGTCGAAAATGAAGTTCAGTTACTTAAGACGACTTTTCGCTTAGCACACTTCGTAAGGGAGCAATACGCCCTCGAAAGACGAGTTTCACACTAGTTTATTGGTACAAAATCGTAAACAACATAACATTAAATCATAATTCGCCGGATACTGTGTTCTGCAAACACTTATCGACAGTCCGTGAAAAATGTGTTTCGAATAACTTACACCTTCATCAAAATAGTGGAGGTGGTCACCCCCTTTTCGTCTTAGACGTTGGTGCCATCAGATGTTATGGACATGCAATGCTATAATTAGTATCAAGAGACCCCGATGAACAAAAAAGGTCGTCTTGTTGTTACACTGTACAGTGAAGCATTTACAAGAAAATGGGCAAGACAGTGTTAGGGGACTGCCAGGTCGGCAACGCGTACTACACAGGTGGTGTGGCTGAAGGACGCGGTACTTAGTAACAAGCGCGTACCCCACGCTAGTTTGTAAACCTACAACGCGTCATGGGCGACGTTGTGTGAGCTACGAACAGTTACTGATAGATGGCTGGTGTAGCAGAACGAATTTGTTAGTGAATGTTGCGGGGATATTGAAATGTACTGCACACGTGTAATTATTCTGCACAGTAGTAGTACGAAACCAAATGAAGTGAACAATGTAATGTACACAAATTAGTATGCATGTAATGTACGAAGGGTAAACATTGGAGCGCACAATTCTACGTATGCCAGTCACCATTGAGGTTTTTCAATATCATTCCCTCCGTGATGAACAGACGGTTTTGTGTTCTGTACTCTGTAAAGAGTAAGTTGTCTGAGGCTTGGCCCTGATACACGCACACTCCCCACGTCCTCCTCCGTTTAGCGTGTAATGCATGCCGGAGTACCCATTAGACTGCGACGAGGTGCACTCTGACGTGCCGGGATATGTGGGCTCGTCATACTATTCACAATAACTGGGTTGCAATCAAAACCAAACGTTCGTGAGACATGGAAAGGTACGGTCATGCAGAGCTTACCTCCCTACAGACTTTATACAGCATAATTACTTGGTCGCCGCTCCAAGTCCTGTAGTAAATATGTAGCCTTAGCGCGCAAAAAAAAAAAACATTCAAGATAGGCGGTGCCCTTAATGGCCTGCATGTATTCACAGTGAACACAGGGCTGTGTGCTGTGTTTACCTTATAGTTACAGGCCTGACAAATTCGAGTTTCCCTTTGGTCCAAACTATAATTCCAGCAACTGTAAGTTTGTGCCACTTTCTCAATTGGCCCGTGACTTATTTGACGCTTCTTGGAAGTCGCTTAGCCAATAGTACAGAAGCAACTACATGCAGGCCCATATCACTGCGTCATCGAGCAGCCAGTGAGCAGATAATGTCTGCTTGAATACACAGATGGTCTTGGAGACTAGCCTACACGTAGGAGAACCCACGAATTTTTCCGGACTTATAGTCGTTGGTAAGGTAAGGTAAGTGGGTTTTACATCTCGTCGACAGCGAGGTCATTACAGACTATAGTAATTGGTCACTCCCGTCGTATGCTGGGCATTAATTGATGATCTTTAGGGATGGTGAAATCTCGCGAATTCAACTACCTGCACGTTAGAATCAAATATCGTATGCATACTCAAGCCCCGACCATTTGTCCACCAGCTACTACTCAGTGGAACAACAGAGAATGAACGAATATACAGGGCTTGAGAATGCATAGGCTATTTGATTCTAACATGCAGGTCATTGAATTCGCGAAATTTCACCATCTCTAATAATGATGAATCTGCTGAATTTGTTCCTCATATTGAAACATGCAGTCTTGAACCCCGTCTTGAACCACACTGTAAAAAAAATTGTACTCCTTGCAGTAATAGTCTTTGCATTTTAACACGAGTACTGAGGCTTCTCTTGTAAAATGTTTTCCTTATTAAAACAAGAGATGTCTTTGCAACGTAACTGTAGAAAAATTCTTATTCTTCAAATCTTTTAACAATAAATGAGTTTTACAAACCTTCATGCTTAGTATATGCTGTGATGAACTTTGTTTAATATGGAAGCGTTTAAATATTGTACTCTACTTGTGTTCGTTAGTTATAAACTTTTAACATCTTAAGTACACTTTAAAGAATTTTGTAAAATTTACAGACATTCTGTCTGTAAATTTGCAAATCCTTGTAAAAGTACAAATATTTTCTTTGTTAAATCATCAAAGCATTTTTTGTAGTTTTACAAACTGTCTGTACGTATGCATATATTTTCCTTGTAAAATAGTTTGTTTATAAAGTTACAAGGATTTTCTTTGTAAAAAAATAAGTCACCAAAATCACAAGTTTGCCGGAAATTACGTAGATGTAAAAATCACATCCTCTGAAAAGCATTTTTTTCTGAAATTAAGTGAATTTTAACATTGATTGAATTCTTAAAATTAAAAAAAAAGTTAACACTGAAAATTTACTGTGCATTGAAAGCGTATAAATATAAAATACAATTTTGCCTGGACGACATGGTGGTCTATATGTGCGTGACCCTGCGGGTTCGAATTTTAGTGTTTCCACAAGTTTTTTTTTTTTTTAATTATTTCATGTAAATTATACTTATTCAAAAGTTATTTTATAAATAAGTTTAGTCTATTTACTAAAGTAAAACTGGTATTTATCATTTGTTTTCCTTATTGCAAGTACATGTACAAGGTTATAGCCTGTAATTTTACAAACATATATTTTGTATTTTATTACAAGGACAACCCTCGTAGTTTTACAAAGAATTTCTTTGGCAACTGGGTTTCCAAAGATTTTCTTCGTTAAATAACAAAAAAAAAAAAAAAAATTACAGTGCATGTGCCGCATATGGGACAAGATAAGGTAAGTGTTGTGTCATGTTTAGAGATTATGGAAAATCGCGAAAAATATTTCTTCCAACGTACCCTTGAAAACACTGTAGTTTCACGCAACATGTATGATTTGGTGATACATGTCTGGATTCCGTAATTGTCTGCCGACCAATAACAGGCATTAAATATTACCATTTGCCTGATTCTTATTGGCTCAATCAAACAGGGCAACAGTTCCACGTACAGGTAAAAACCAGTGAGCTTTTGATAAGTTGAACGTACGTTAAAATCCAGCAAACAGTCATTTTTCCCGCGATAATCCCTCATTTCTAGTCATGTTGTGTTATTGTTCACATTTGAATTTGCAATGTTCTACCTAATCTTGTCTTTTAAAATAAATCTCAGTGGGCCGATTCCAGAAATAAACCTTTCAAAGAAAAGTTGTTGTAATACAATCCCTTTATAAATTTTGAGAAAAAGAATTATTTAAATATTACCTAATTTTTTTAGTAATATAAATTGTTTAATTTATTTTCTGTTATTAAGTGTATAAATTATAATGAAGCAGCACATGTTACGTGTAGAGGAGGCAATGTTCGCGTAATTATTCGGTGACATGCTAGACTTCGTAGTTCATAGTAGGAGATGGCTCACTCTACTGTGTATGTTTCAGTTATTGGTCAGATCTCTGCGGCAGACCATATTGTGGACCAATGTGAGACATCGAGAGAACGTACTGCAGCTTGCATTATTGTCTGCGGCCAGAAAATACCGAGAGTTTTCACATCCCTTGTTATATGAAATAGTTCTTCCGGAAACGTTCTACGTATAGAGGAATTAGGCTATTTAAAACTGAGCCATCGATCAGTAATTAATTGTAACCTTGGTTTCCCGTTTAGGATTCCTAACTGCAAGGTTGGTAAGCGGAAACTCCAGCTGTCCTTGAGCTGCAGAGAATAATGAGTACAGATACGGAAATATCGCGAATTCATTTGAGAAGCAGTTAGATTTCAAACTCTTGTACGCTTTAATTACTTTCGCGATTAGGTCGTTGTTAATCAAACTCTTCCTGGAGTACTGTGAACCAACAACATACCTGCATAAAACACTGCCTGCCTGCCGCGCTACCTTGTCACGTGTACAACTGTCCACTCACTGGAGCAGCAGACAATGTACAATAACTGCCGACGTAGTGTACGCTGGACTGTGCAGTCCACCCGGCTGGTTGTTGGACCCGCCAAATTTCTGCATCTCCACTAATGAGCAGTAGGCCTACTAGTTATTTTTAGACTGTGCTGAGGAAATTGAGTCCGAAATTTCCTAAGAAATTTGCTAGCGAGAAAATTTAGGCATGTATTATTATTATTATATTTTTATTTCACGTCTCGTCGACATCGAGATCATAAGTAACTGTTAAGGGGTTTACAGAATTAAAAACTTAAGCATTGTGACTTAAACAGAACATTGATTTAAACCGAAGCATTACACAATAGAACTGTTAAAGGTTACTGTTTAAGTGCAGCAGTGGAAATCGAAAGTTTAACCAATCACAGAATAGGTTGGTATTCCCGTGGTCATTCGTAATTTTCTCGATAACCGCCATGTTGCTTTAACCTATACAATACATACAACAAGAGGTATTTTAAAAAAATATGTAATTTACCACGTAATTCAAGTTGTTAATTGGATATACTGGTGGCGCAGCATCCTTTAAATGTCTGGCAATTATTACTTCCTAGTTATAGTACGTAATGTTTTTAACTATCGTTTTCTATATAGTTAATACAGCCAAAATGCAGTATGCAAAATTTGTTCCCAAAATTGGCTGTACCTATTTCGGCAGTAACCTCGCTATTGTTCACGCTCAATTAATTTGTGATTCTACTGCTTACTTCTTTTTCTTACTGATTAAGTTCTCCATTGTGTTAATTCTTTTACATTTAACTTGGCACTAGGAAAGGAATCGGCCATGGCCTATGTTACGGAACCAGCCGTCCCAGCATTCTTCTGGAGAGATGTCGGGGATTGAACCCAGGACCTCCAGAATGCGACTGCAACGTGTCACCGATGCTCGCCACCTCTCTCGGTTACATTGTTATAGAAGCTCTTCACGGTTGACCATTACGACCTAAACATCTTCGGCGATATAAACGACAAAGAGATTGCCGGCCGTCACAGTTCAGGAACACGGTTCTGTTAAACGCTGTGCCGTACTCAAACTTATTACAGTTAAAATATTAATAAACCTGTAGAGGTCAGACAATAATTATTTTTAGAAACGTCGAATCCATTTAAAACCTAGTGTTCAGCAAAGCGCGGCGTTGATAAGCTGTCTATTTTCTCTTGTTCCATTCCGTGGTCTGATTCCATCATCCCCATTCGATAAACCGTGACTACTTCGTTATTGTTTTTGTTTGTTAATTTGTGCTGAAGGCCATATGAAAGCGAGAAGTATTGCAATGTTCATTTTCCAGAAATTAACGGTAGAATATCACTTCGCTTTATCAGTTTCGTGTCGCGACATGACTTCCACAGTGCAGTGTTTTTTAAAGACTGTGACGGCATTTTAAATTCGTGATCTCTGGTCAGGTGAAGCTGCTGTGTTTAAAATACATTCACTGCAAATATATTGGTATATTTACCTGGCAAGTGTAAGGAAAGATTTACTTGTTTGTGTGCTTATATAATTTCATGTGCTCTTTGAGTGATTTATGCAGTGCGGGTATGTGATCAACCGAAGTGTTTTGCTGTATATAAATCATTGCCAGCGAATTTGGATTCTCAGGAAACGCATAGATTCAAGAGAACTAAATACAAGGAAATGGCCGTAGTCAACAAATTTACAAGTATTTATGAAATAGGAATACAAGCGGTATATAATAGAAATAAAAATAACTTTTTTTTCCCTCATTACTAAAGATGATGCGCGAAAATTTTGTGCCAACATATCCTTGAAAAATCTGTAGTTTCTTGTGACATGTATGATTGGGTGATATACGTCCGACACAACGTAGCTGTCTGTAGGCATAAAATACAATAGCGGGATTCTTATTGGCTCAGTCAAATAGGGTAACAGCTTCACGTACAAGTTAAAGCCAGTGATCTTCAGGTAAGCTGAACGTTCGTTGAAACCCAGCAAACAGTCAAGTTTTCCAGCGATAAACCGACATCTCTAGTCATTACATATCAACTATATTCCTATTTTAGAATTTCTTGTATTTTTGTTGACTACAGCTATTTCTGTATCCTTTGGTTTGTTTTTTTTTTCTTGGCATTTTCTCGTGCTTATTAATTGTATATAACTGTGTGTGTTTTTTTTTTGCGACTCAATGATATCGCTAGCAGTGGCTTATACACAACAAATCACTTCACTTTGTAAAATTTATTTCACTTATGTAAAATGTAAATTTTCCGTACTAGACAGTAAAATTCACAAACACTACCGTGACATTTCACGAACGCGCAAGGGAAAATTACTATATGACAGGAGTAGAACTGTCAGCGTACTTCTCAAACGTAAGTCCAATGGAAGGCTCTAAATTAAACAGATCTTGTTTGACTAGACACAGTGATAAGAACGCAGATGTCTGAACATATGTTTGAGAAGTCATATTCTCAAAATAACCTCAGTGGTGAATAATAGTGGTCAGCAGGTGCATAAGGGGTAGTGCTTCTCCAACTTCTGCCATGGAAAATGTTACGTCCATACGAAACGTCTTTAAAGCGAACTGGTGTCGTCAAACAATTATTACGTAGTGTAACTAGAGGAGATAGCGTATAGTGCGAATTTGAAATTAGTATGACGGAATTGTAAAAACTCCAACCCTCGTAATTACGCTTAATAGATAATATTTTGTTTGTCCTTTTAATTCACACATTGATAGCGACAGCAGAACAGATAAAATGGCCTCCCACCTTTTATTAATTTTTAGCAGAGTTGTTGGTTACAACGTTGTTCGCGTGTGTTGTGTATGTCCACTACCTGCTTTAACAAAGCGAAACGTTACAAATTAAAAAAGAAAGATTCTCGAAATGCAACCATTATTTTAATGAAATTCTCACAAGATGTTTAGTTCCGAGCAAGATGAAAAAAAAAAAATGAAAAAATATTTCGTTTTCGTGAATATCTGCGTGGCACATCAGAGTGAGTGAAGATATTTTGGCCAGCGCTTAACATGGAGGTCTTTTGCGTTGGTGAGGGTGACATCGTGTGAGTATGGATCAGTGCCGTGATGAAGGAGCGGAGGAAACGGGAGATCCCCGAGAAAACCCGTCGTCCAGCGGCATGTGGAAAATCGGATATACGTAACATCTCTACTTTGTCGTGTAAAGCGAGCAAAATGTAAAGGCGTGCCATTACGATCGACAATTTTCAAAAACAAGATAGTGCGAATTTTCCGTTGTTATTTGGCAACAAGCTGGAATTCGCTGGCCAGTACAACCCAAATACACTCCGTGATATGATTGGCTCTGGACCTTCGTATATTTGTTTGCTCTAATGACAGGATAGTAGGTATTTAAGGGTGCCGCCTACCCGCGCGTGAGAGGCTCAAAAGCGACGGAGCAGTAAGGTCGACCTTGAAGCGCGCATTAAATGCCGCGTCGCCTCAACGAGCCAAGCTCTTAACTAGCGTGCAAGCTTCCCGCCGAACCGTTTTTACTATGGGACATTAAGCGGTGACTGTATAATTTTATTGGTGGAAAGTCTGCAACTAAGTTCAGTGCAGGTCGCAATCTGAGTTTCACATACATCCGGTTAGTACAATTTGAAGAACAGCAATCTGAAAAGGACGTTTTCAGCCATGTTGGAGGGCTTAGAAACAGTGTTTTTAATGAGCATGGTGTCTTAATAATGAAGTTGCGACCTTGTCTTAAGTTTGTTTTCTTTTCGTTCGTTGGCACAATGTGCAGACGTGGAAAAGTTTCGTAGAGAAAACCTGTTTACGAACATACTGCAACGCATTTGAAGCGTGGGGTAGGCGGCCCCCTTAATTGTTGACTTTATATCATTGGTTGAACCAGTTCTTCAGGCTCGCCACACAAACCACCAGCCAAACACACAAGTCAGATAAACACATTAACGTGAAGTCCAGGCTGTTGGCAGATAATAACACGTAATTTGCTGTCTCTGTTAACGACATTGGTGACTTGAAGGAGCTTAGTGATTTTACTTTCGTTGTTACTGTTTGCACGAACAGAAACAATGCTCTTGAAACTGGCATGTGCTAACATCTAAATAATGGAAACTAGGAGAAATTAGGTGTATTGTGCCTAATATGACATTTCGTTGAATTTCTGACAGGTCTGGTAGTGTCTGGGACAATATGTAAATTATGTTTTTTTTCTTTACACATATTTTAAGAGAACTACTGCGGTGATGCTTTTTTTGCCAGCTATTGGCAGGCGTATCAACGTCTGCCAGGCTAATAGATTCACATACAACTTAGAGATGTGTATAGTCATTGCTAGGGACTACTATATTTTTGCCAAAATACTTATTACACCAGCTTGTTTCAATGGTTAATGTGCACATCTGTAGCTGTACTTCATGACCAGTAATTGAAGAGGTTTTTAGTTCTTATTTTTCTCAACGTTGTACTGCAAATCATAGACGGGTGACGTAGTGACCTTATTCTGGTTGGTACAGTCAATGAGAAACGTCCTCTCACAAATACACACTGTCAATAACAATGACGCAGAACTGCAATGTGTACGTAAGGCATTGGAAAAAGTTTGTTAGTTCTTCATGTTTTTGTAAAATATATATTTTAAAATTACCTGTTAGGTATTAAGTATATTAAAAATTAAATTTTTGTAAAGTTTTTTTTCTTTATAAACAGGGCAATTTTTATTAACATACCCTAGTGCGATTGATAGTTACTGTCACAGAACGTCCACAGTAAAACAAGAATAAAAGTCTGTATAAGTTGTTAACAACAAACATAACATCTATACGATTACGGAAAGGAATTTAGTTGGTGTATTAAAAAATACGACAGCAAACGAGTAGTACAACAGACAAAACATACAAAAAATAACAGCTGTGTGAACAATGATCACAAAACTAGACAAGAGCAACAAAGACAACACAAATGAACGGAGACTGTAACGAATGCTTACACAGACGACCCACCGGAGATGTACAGACGAAAGTACAGGATGTAATGTGCAGTGTTTTATGCACGGAAACAGGGTAGCGATAATGTTCAGCTTGCCACACTATGCGATAACCGCATAGTTTATATTAGCGGCGCGCCTAACTGTCGTGCAATGTTTTCCTGCTACTATTTTTTCTATTTATTTAATTTTTTACGTCTTCAGAAGCGCAGTTAAGGCAGAGTCGCCTTTTCTTACACTGGACCCACAACTAATACAATTTCATATGACAGAAATTTCATTAATAAATATTACATTTTAAATGAATAGAATTTAACTTAATGCTATACAACAACAAAAATTACACAAAAATAAACCAATTTGCTTACATTTTCACTCACTCATTCACCCACATGCACACACACAAACACGCATAAAAACATAAACTACACACACACAAAATCAATTAGCAAGCACTTTCTTACTCATTCATTCACTCACATGCATACTTATATAAACACAACTTCTCGAAAATGTATCTTCATCCACTAAACCGCCGGAGTGAGTAAGATAGTACTTATTTACTTTTCTCTTAAAAGTACGGAAACTTTTTATATTCCTGCATTCAGGTGGCAAAGTGTTCCAAGCTTTAGACGCGGCAGAAGTGAAGGAGCTCGAATATAATTCGGACTTGTAAGCCGGTTGTAGAGGTAGCGAGGTTTAGAAGAACTGAGTGTTTTATGGAGTAAGAATAGTGGGTGGGTGGCTCTTCTACTGTGTAGTTTCAACCAGAACAGCTTCCTTAAGTACGGGCTATACGTATCTACGAGACTTAAAGCTGCGGCCCTACAACTCATGCTGTGTTTTACGAATCAATGTGGTATTTTAGAAGTTATAGCAGTTGTGTGTGTTCTTTTGTTCTTTTCGTAGATAATTGTTAGAGTCCCGGATATTTGGCGGGTTCAACGACTAGCGGGCTAGACTGCACAGTACTGTATACACTACGTCTTCAGATACTTGTATATTGTCTGCTGCTACAGTGAGTGGATAGTTGTACATGTGACAAGGTATCACTGGAGTCGGTGAGTGCCTCCATGTAGGTTTGATACAGGTTCATAGTTCTCAAGGAAGAGTTTGATTAGCAACGACCCAATTGAAAAAGTTCCCAACATATACGTGACTTAGAAATCCAACCTCTCCTCAGTTGAATCCGCGAAATTTACGGGCCTCTAATAATTGTATATTGGGAATAAGTTTATCTGTTTCGCGTATAAAATAATAAAATGGCTCGCTGCAACACTGTTCATCCACCAGGCATCTTAACAACAGATGCGACGTTTCGGGAACATTCCTGTCATTAGGCGTGTTTATAGACTACGCATCTTCAGTAGACTGACATTTGTTGGACGGGTTTTTTTTTTATTAAATTACACCTCTCGTATGTATATAATTATTTTATTTCTTTCAACTTTTTTATTAATGTACATGGTTTCCGTTTTGTCGTCACATGAGGAGCATTAACACGGTGTATAGATTTCGCCGTACTGACTCAGATGTTAATGTATGAGCCAAAGTGACTTTGTATTTTTACTAACACGTTCTTAATAACTCGTATTAATGTCTGTTAGTCTGTTCGGAAACAATGATCTAGGGTAACAATGACCTAGACATTTGAAACTTTATCATAGCTCATAAATGGATGACAATGCAAAATGTAACAGGAAAAACCCGTGGAAAAAATTATTGTAAATACGAAACAAAGTAATTCTTTTTTTAATTTTAATAATATTATAAAATGCAAAATTTCACACACACACAAGCATAAAAAAGCAAGAAATAATATTAAATAAAAAATAATGAACCCCGTTTTTAAAACGAACTATAAAGTATAAAGTAATTTATCCTATGAAAATACTTGTACAAAATAAACCGGGAAGGGGGGCGCATGCAATAGATCATTGATGCATGCGTAGTTCACCAAGTCTATTTTATTTCACTGCATGTTATATGAACTTCTGTGACAGTTTTTCAACGACAGCTGTTCTCGACACTCCTAACTGTTATCTATTGCATGCGTCCCACAGTTTTAGTTTTAATCTTGCAAGTATTTTCGTAGGATAAATTATTTTACACTTTTTAGTCCTTTTTTAAATCCTGGTCTGTTAAAATGTTTATTTAATATTATAATTGTGCTTAGAAAAGAAAGTTTTCACAAGTGCCCACTTTACCTGAACAGCGTGTACCATGAGAGTAGCTGCCAGACATCGTGGTGACATGCAGGCAGTATACCATCCAGGCGTCCACGGAGATTTCGCAAGAGACCTTCCAGTCGTCTGGCGCCATGTTTATGTTCGTAGGAGGGAGTGCTGCTGTTCTGCGGCGCCGTGACCATTATCTTGCCATCGCACTCCTTGGACAATGTTCCCTGATAGTAGTGTCGACAGTCTACTGTACAGACGCTGCGAGGTTGTCTCCTTAGGGCACTTTACTAAAACAACGAAGATAAACTGCATTTCTGTGTTACGTCTAGCGCTCTTGCTGACTTTGGAAATCCTGAAGTGGTGCTGACATTTACAGACATCTTAATAGATTGTAAGTATGTCAACATTCATACACACAGACACACACGCACTTTTAAATCCAAACAAACATTTGCTGTAGCATTTCTGGGGGGGGGGGGAAATGGCACCACAGGTAGTTTTTAATCTAGCTCGTTAATAGAAAATTATTGTTGCGCCACTCTCCGTAATATACGTGCAGGGAAAATGAGATAATGCGCAGCCTTATAGAATTTATCGAATATAAACTGTTCTAAGGTTATAATTTTAGCCCGTTTCTGCTGACATGCATGACAAACAAAGACATGGGGAGTTGACGCCACAACAAGAATGTTATCCAAGTAAATTAAAATATGAAGTATTATTAACAAACTCTGCTCCGTAAATGTGTTACTGGAATGTTATGAAATTTAAAAAAAAACAAATGTAATACACGCTTTTACATGCACATATTTCAGCAGCTGATAGCTTTGAAGCACTACTTGACACGTTGGTACTGGGCTGTCCGCTCTATTGATAAAAACCTTATTCCGCATGTGAAGTTACTGCTCCTGGCCACATACTGTAAGTGGTTCAGGATAAACTGTGTACTCAAAGAAGCCCGGCCAAATGTCTATTTTCAGCCAATTAGTATCTTTCCTTCCGTAACGGCTAACGACGGGAAGTTCCTAGCCTCCCTGGACACGTCACTTAATGTTTGCACGTGTAAGATAAGTTTTTCAATCGGTAGGAAAATAATAGCATAATTAATGATATAAAATTAAAATTAATAGATTTCAATTTATTTTACTTCATTATTGTTGTATTGAACACGAAAACACACGGAACTATATTCGGTTAATCGTTGCCAACTAAACAAGTAGTAAGGTAACTATTGTAAATGTTGAATTATACGCAATAACGGTTAGTGATATTTTTCAAAGGTTAAATGTTTAGTGCTCACTGTATCCCGGTTGGTCTATATCAGCGAACCACACCTTATGCTATGTTGTCGCTGTGTCTGGTTAGATATATTTGACATGTCTAAGGTGAGAAGTTCTGAAGCAGCAAGGACGACCCAGATATGCACGTTATATACAACACAGCCTTTACGCGCGAGGCAATAAACTTGCACCAGTATTTTCGTGTTTTACTCGTCTGTGTCAGATTTTCAGCGGTGACCTGCAATTTTCAGCTGTGACCTGCTATTTTCAGCGGTGACCTGCTATTTTCAGCGGTGACCTGCTATTTTCAGCGGTGACCTGCTATTTTCAGCGGTGCCCTGCTATTTTCTGCGGTGACCTGCTATTTTCAGCGGTGACCTGCTATTTTCAGCTGTGACCTGCTATTTTCAGCTGTGACCTGCTATTTTCAGCGGTGACCCTGCTATTTTCATTGGTGACCTGCTATTTTCAGCGGTGACCTGCTATTTTCAGCGGTGACCTACTATTTTCATTGGTGACCTGCTATTGTCAGCGGTGCCCTGCTATTTTCATCGGTGACCTGCTATTTTTAGCGGTGACCTGCTATTTTCATCGGTGACCTGTTATTTTCATTGGTGACCTGCTATTTTCAGCGGTGACCTGATATTGTTATGTAATAACTACAACCACGAGATTGTCACGAAAAACAATGTCCGTCATTTTGTTTCAAGCTTTACATACACGTTGGCAGCTTTGCTTTATGGTTATTGGCAGCGTGTGTTTCTTCAGGCAGATATCTCATTCGGCTGCACCAATCAGAACGAGGTTATTGTGACATCATACGTCTCTGATTTGCCAGTAGAATCGCAAGTCAAGTCAGAGTTGAAACATCCAATCACTGGTCATGAAGCACCGCTGCAGATGTGCACTTAATGTATTGAAATGAAATGGAGCTAAAATATTTTCCCCATAAAATTGTGGCTTTGCAAATAAGAAGTATAGATTATCTCTTGAATATTAAATGTTCTGCATATGAATTTTTGCTAAAAAAAATGGCTGTAAATTTAGCCGTTTTGGCTTTAATCATCTTTACGAAATGAACATTAAAAGTACACTTGAAAGGCGAGATGTGCCGTTTCGAAACGTAACCGTAATTCATAAATGCTATTCCTAATGAAATAAAATCAAGAATATTATATACTTGTTTAGTGCCAGTTATACGGCCGACCATGGAGTCAATAGGCAGACGACGACTTAAACAGAAAAAGGATCGTCAACGCAAAACTTTCTATAGGCTGTTCACTACAAACTGAGCACTCAGCAGAACTTGTAATTAATTAAAAATATGTTTTATTGGGATAATGTATGTTAACTTTTGAGAGTGTTGAAACATTTACATTGTTTTTCAGTTACATGGAAGTTTTCATATTAAAAATAGTAAAGATAACTGCAAAACGGCCGAAAGAAAACTTTATGCAGTGCTCACTTTATCGTGAATGACCTATACTGGTGTATTTTATGAAATTCTGCAACGTCCTGCGCCTTCCATGATTGAACCATGATTGTTTAACATGGTTTACTTGCTAACGAATCAAGAACGTTCAATAGTGGTGTATGGCCAGTGAAATGGGGCCGTGCTAATATCAAGATGATAATGTCGGACGTATACGTTGCTTCACTAACCAAGCAAACATTCATTTTCCCCCCGATAAATCAGTGTTACTAACTTTGCTAATGTGTTCGTCAGTCCATGCTGGCAAGCGATGTGTAAAGCTTCGGTCGATAGAAGAATATTCAAAAACTTATAAAACGCGGGTGAGTTATGTCTACCTAGGAACTACACTAAATAAGTTGTACACGTGTATATCCTGAATAAGGCTTTTTTCTCGTAACAGAAAATGGTCTAAATTGATGTTTTCGCTTTCCTTTTTAGGTGCGAAAACCTTGTTGCTGGATCATAAACGTGTTTACAATACACATTAATCTTAAATATTAAATCATGAAACGGTACTGTCACCTACGGGCGTAAATCCCCTGGGGGGGGGGGTTAAGGCCACTCCTAGAATTATAGTGTACCCTTGCCGGGGGATTTAATTTGTAAGATTAATTAATGCTTACATAGTTCCCAAACAATGCTTCTGAAAGAAAATTATTTAAAATGTTACAGAATTAGCTAAATATAAGTAAAGGGGGGTTTCTAAGGTTGTAAGAAATGTCTAGTGAAAAATCCTCATGGGCCGAGGAAATATTTTAACAGGACGGGACTGTACATTCCTGAGCAACTGTATCTCCTCTACCTTCGGTACGCCACATCCTACATCCAAGAATTCTGTCACAGCAGGTCTTCATAGAGCCCACCTCTTCTGGATGAGTAGAGAGGGAAGGGATAAGTCCAGGTACTAGGAATATACATTCCATTTGTAACGTTCATTATGCTACTGCTTTCTGCATAGACCTTATCTCACAGTTCTGTGGCAGACAATGTTGTGTTAACAACATGTCAGTCAAAAGTAAAGTTAAGACTTTAGGCAAGTGGCAACACTCGAGAAGAAAAGAAAGGAAACACAGAAGTATGTATGTACTGTACATTTAAATAAAAAATTTGTAGGAATTCTTCCTTGCGAAATGTTTTTGTAGTAGTTACAAAATAATTTGATGGTGGCCACAAATGTTTAGTGGTGAAAAATAATTCTTTTGTGGTGACCACAAAAATATTTGACAGGGTGAGTACACACAAAATAATTTGTAACGGCCACAAAATATTTTTCTCGTGTAGTAATTTGCCATTCAATTACATACTTTTAATTTTATACAGTTAGGTAATATTTAACTCAAAGGTAATACGATATTCTTAAAGCTGGTGTATTCTCGAGAAACACTGTCTAGAGGCAATGACAACTACTACCCTTGGTCATGTCCAGATAAGCACTTTTAGTTGATTAAAGGGTCACGTGACCTGAATACGGTGACGAAATCAGTTCTGTGTTTGGTATTTTACATATTTAATTTTTTATATGAAATGACACTTACTGATGCACTAAATCATCAAATCGTTAATTATTCTTCAATAAGAAATGTAATATTTTGCAAGCAGCGAATTCATTAACGTATGTGATGAACACAAAGAAGTCGCATGAAATTTGATTCCATGAGAAAAAGTAGCAAGTAGTAATGTAATAAATAAATTTGGGATTTATTCCACAAGAAAGCCTTTGAACATAAGCGAAGTTGTAAGGTTGTGTATTGTTCGTTTCTTGTGTATTTATGGTTGGTTACCTCTTTTGTCAATGACTGGCAGCGACTCGCGATTCGTATGGATACACTGTTTTATGCTTTTTTTAAAGGCAACATTTCTCTATGAAAAATTTAACATCGTTAGAGATTATGGTTTATCGCGGGAAAACTTGTCTGTTTACTGGGTTTCAAAGCTCGTTCAGCAACCAGAAAATTACTGGCTTTCGCTTGTATGTGAAGCTGTTGCCATATTTGACTGAGCCTATAACAATCTCACTATTATAATATTTGATGCCTTATTATTGGTATGCAGACAACTAAGTTGTGGCAGACGTATATCAATCAGTCATACTTGTCACAAGACACTATAGTGTTTTCAAGGGTATGTTGGCACAAAACGTTTTCGCGATATACCATCATCTCTAGACATTGTTTGCAATGGTTATGTTTTGTGATGATACAGCCAAGTGTTTTAAGTGATCTTACTAAACAATCAAATTTTATTAATTGCTATTTCAAAAATATGTGAATGTAAACCGAAAAACTGCTGCAGTTAATATTTTCGCAACAGATACACTATGATTATAGACCCGGAAATGTCGCAGGTTCAACGACCTGCCGACTAGACTGCACAGTAATGTATACACTATGTCTTCAGTTACTTATAAGTTGTCTGCTGCTACAGTTAGTTGATATCATGGTAGTCAGTGAGTGTTCTCTTGCAGGTTTAGAGTTCATTCAGAGACGTCACGGGCAATTTTAACAAACAGTGACCCAACAGCGAAAGAAACTCACACGTACATTACTTCAAAATCTAGCGTGTAGTTAAATAAAGCCGCGAAATATCCGGGTCTCTTAACTATGATTATTGTAGAACATCCGTTCTCATACGAGGGAAATTGCTAAAATAGCTTAGTTTTGCACCTTGAAATTTGAACAGGAAAACTGCTAAAGTAACATGATTTTCCACCATGAAATCCAAATTTTCCCGGGGCTGACGTTTGGCCCTTGTAGGCGTATGTAGCTTAGCCCTGAGACAAACTTAGCTCCCGCACTTACCCCGTACCTCCACCATAACACATTATATTGAGGTACGTTAGGAAAATAATTGCTACGTTTTTAGCACATAGCCTACTGTTTTTGTAACAGACGTCAATGTCGGGTCATTACGCGTTTTGAAAATGTAATTTTTAAAGAAGTATAATTTTCACATCGAGGAATTCTTACATTATTTCGTCACGAATATACCATAATTCTTGCCTAATTTTTGGGAGCAATATATCTCGTAGTTTTACAGATTTTTTTTTCACACAAAGTATCATCCCTTTTGTTATAAAAATAAACCAAAATCATACAAAATATACCTAGTATTTTGCAAACTATCCTGTAAAATGCCTTCATAGAATTCTGCGTCGTATGACTGGTCTCGGTCTTGAAATTTTCAAATAATTCCGTTAAAGAATGACCTAAACTACTAAGTAGCAGGCCAATAAAATGATCGGGATAATTGCCTCGGAGAGTAACATCATTGATTTAAAAGCAACTATAACTATTATTAAATAACGTCCTACTCTGTTTTTTTTTTTTTTTTTACCTACGTGGAGACATTTCTTTGTGTTCTTCAAACATACTCACGGTATGCTGCTGGAAACAACACGCAATCAGAGCGGAATTAGTAAAGCATGGATTTCACAAACCTTCTACAATTTAAAAATATTTTCCTACTATAAGTCATACTCAGAATGTGGATTTTTTTTGTAGTATCACGACGAAATATCAAATTTATTTGTGTGGATCAAATTCTTTTTAGACACACGCCTGTAGTGATGTATTCCTTCACCAAATACCCCTAAAGTCTATTTAATTAGTCAAAGAACTGTATTATATTTGAAATCATTAAAACTTATCTAATACTATAGAAATTGTAGCTTTCTGAATACACGGTACAAAAAAAATCATACTTTTACAAGAAAAATCTTGTAAAAGCATATATTAGTCTAAATTTTTCAAATACTTGAGAGGACTAGACGAATACATTTTTTTAACAAATTGTTCCATGTAAAACAAAATAACATTCGAAGGCCTGTCACAGTTTACAGAATAATTAGTACTTTTACAAAAATCTTGGAAACTGTTTGGCAAAACAATGTTTGTATTATTTCAAACCATTGCTGTAAAATGAAAAAAAAAAAAAAAAAAAAAAAAAAAAAAGTTATTTGTAAATATACTGAAAAGTTTGTATACTTCCAATTTCCATGTATTTTATGTAAAGCCTACAATAATTTTGTAAACTTACAAAAAAATTTTTAACTAGTTCCCAAAGATATTTTTTGTAAAAACATAAAATGTTTTTTCGCTGTGTAGGTTTCATAATGTTCTGGATATAAACTACTGATAATACATTGTTGCTTAAATATTTTTGTCGTGTGTAACGTTTTCGTTTGTTTTGTTTTGTTCCAGGTAAGCCATGACTGGTCATCTGCATATCTGCGGTGTATGTAGTACGACTGCCAGGTTCCTGAGATATAAACAGTGGCAGTGGTTTAGTATTCGTGCCACTACAAGTACCAACAAAGTACTCGACAGTACAACACCGTTCAAGGTCACTGGCCAGTATATCGCAGCATGATCTGAGGTGAACTGTTGCACGAATACTATCCGCTACTGCAGGGTGTAAATAAATAGCTGTTACAAGGCTTTATGGTAGGTAGGTGGCCACCATATTGCTCATAAGCTCATGTCCAGAGACTCAGTGGTTACACGCTTAGCCCCCCTGAAGGAGAAACCCGTTCAAGTGCTCATTAAAATCGTCACATTGCTAAAATAATTTTTAATCGGTTTTATGTGACGAATACATATTTCACAAGCTGCTGTCAGTTCTTATCACGCAACTCGACACCTCGCCATGGCAGCTCGTCACATCAAAGAAGATGTGCACTTGTTACTGCTGACATACACCACTGTGAATTAACAGTTAGCGTAGCTATGATTTTGGCATAGTTGTAATCAGGAGGAATGCTGCTATTTGCTAAAATCAATTATTTGGTTGAGATAAATTAATTCTTGTTTTTTCACTGTACCAAAGATACTAATCTACAAAATAAATTTCTTCATTATCAGCTACTTTTGTAAAATACAATAATACGTTGTTTTATGTTATTAACTATAAGCATGTAACCCGTGACATCAAGTTTCCGTGCAAATAGTTTCATTGCAGTGAGTCTGCTTGTTTTCGTTGGGTAACCATGTAAATTTAGACTCTGCCATACCGTTATAAAAATACAATGCACGATAATTTTTTTCCAAAAGAGGAAGATGTAGTCAACGTTTACAAAACAAACATTTCGTACAAATACAAAATTATTAATTTCACACCAGAATAGCCTTCAGTCAGACTATTTGGCAGACAGCCCATTTAACGTGCAAGGACACTTTACAGTAGCCTACGTAACTAAATGCTTGTTACATTTTTTCCCGTGTTCTATTTTTTATGAATTTACTCACCGTTGTAAACTGAACGGCATACATGTTCTTCCACATTTCAGAGGCTGTATGTAGCATGTAAACAAAGTTACTCTGTATATGGGTTTGTGTACTTA
Source organism: Medauroidea extradentata (assembly GCA_003012365.1). Taxonomy (NCBI): domain Eukaryota; kingdom Metazoa; phylum Arthropoda; class Insecta; order Phasmatodea; family Phasmatidae; genus Medauroidea; species Medauroidea extradentata. Next base: position 36,592 of record PNEQ01089563.1, read on the forward strand.
TAGTCATGGTACCCGCTGTGTATCACGTGCCTGATGTGGTACCATACATTGGTACACAGCTGTCATCTTCCGGATACCGCTAGTTGGCAGCATCACAACATCTGAGCGGCTTAGGTTTATAATGGTGTAAGTCGGTTAAAATTGTTTTCTCGTAAAATATTCTTTGTAATCACACGCAACGTGCAGTACTTTCTTGCGATACTCAAATGGTGTCTAGAAATTCAACTAACCGTTAAATATTAGTTACGGGAAATTCGTTTGAAATGTGTGTATAATATGAATAAAAACCTACGCTACTAAAAATTAGTGACTTACACCGCTACGAATGTCAGCCCCTCATTTGTCGCCTGGTACTTCCTGGTCAAACAATGTTTTGTAATAGGAGCAAACTTATTTTAAATCGCGGTTTTCATATCAGCTGTCCTACTTGACTAGTCGTGCTACAATTTCAGATCGTAGGACGCAATACTTGACAACTATGTGAAATGACTCCAACAAAAGTAATCACCAAATTAACCTGTACTCAACAAGATATGTAATTTATTTGGCAAATAAAACTTACCTCTAGCACTAAAATATTTGGTTGACGCAAATGCCATTCTTTATAAGTAAACAATTGTAGGTATATTTTTGTTACGCCAAACAATATTTGTGAATGAACAAAATCAGGTATGTTGTTTTTGGTATTTTGCTTTGTATTCCAAATACTTTGTTAGCTTAAGTAAACAATTATTTCGCCATATCAAATACATATTCGGTAAAAATTTCTTCCAGTCAGCTTATTTCCCAATGGGCCTATTTGCAGACTACTGTGAAAAGTTAGAAGTATTTGAAACATAAACAAAGTAATAACCCTTGTAGCTATAAATACAATGGTGTGTTATCAGACCGCATTGTTTACGATTGAGCTTCACAACTGCAGATAAACAACACTAATCAAGTGTCCCGGGAATTGAGAAAATTGTTTATGCCAAAAAAACACAGAGGTAGAACAGCATATTTTCATTTAACCACAGACCCCGTGTGGCCGACATATTTGCTCCAAATGCGATGTTGAGGAATAAACTCTGTTTGTGGGGTGGTAATTTCTCGTGAATCATCCTGATTCAAAAGTCCCGATCCGTTGCTATGAAACTTTGTTCTGTTGCTCGTACATTATTATGTGAACCATGCAGAAACAATGGAGGACATTATATCGAAGTAAACGATTATACATCCGGAAAAGGTGTTTTGTTACAGTGCATTGTTCTCCTGCAATATATGTGCGTTTACTTGATTTTGGATTAGGATATTAGAATCAGCCTGTATGATATCTATAACAAAAAGACAGTATTTTGATTGAGAAACTAATTTATTTAAGTCAGAAACAAATGCTATTCGTGTGCATGTTCGTGAAAATAATCAATTGTTGTAACAAATAAATCGGTGTTAATTGTATCAAGGTACCTCCTTCAGGAGAAAAAGAAAAGTAACATTAAATAAAGGAGTAAGATAGGATAGTAGATACATGCCTTCCACGAGTTATGGCGTTGTGTGCAGGAAGCTGTGTGTTACACCACTCAAGGAAGGTAGGGCGTGTGTGGGAGGGCGGGGGTGGTAGGAATGTTGGCTATACTAAGCTACTGACGACCAGATATATGACAACACTCGCAGTCACTCACACAAGAGCCCTCAGCTCTGACGAAAATGTCGAGGTCGTCCTACTGCGCTCTGGCTGGCTTCTCTCAGGAACATGCCAGCCTTCTATAGGCCATTCCTATAAAGTGAGCACTTTTGAAGCCCTAGTTACTCTATTCCTTTCAGAAGATTTATACTTTCCTGTCAGTTTTTCTTATAAACTAAGCAACCTCACTATTAATCAAAGTGTGTATATTGTACCGTGACCAATAGTTCACGCCTGTGGTTACAACCGATATTTTTTTACCAATTACTTGAGATGAAGGTTTATCGCGGGAAAACTTGACTGTTTGTTGGGTATAAACGCACGTTCAGATTATGGAAAGATTACTGGCTTTAGCTTGTACGTAGAGCTGTTGCCCCATTTGACTGAGCCAATAAGAAACCCGCTATTGTAATATTTGATACCTAGAGATCCGGATACGTCGCGGGTTCAACGACCAGCCAGCTGAACTCCACAGTCCTGTACACATTCTGTACACAGATACTTGTACATAGGCTGCTGCCACAGTGAGTGGTTAGTTGTACATGTGACAAGGTAACCAGAGTGTTAGTGAGTGTTTTTATGCAGGTCTGCTGTTGGTTCACAGTCCTCAAGGAAATGTTTGACTATAGCGATCCAATCGCGAAAGTAGTTAACGTGTACACGAGTTTGAAATCTAACTGCTTCTGAAATTAATTCGCGATATTTTCGTACCTCTATTGATGCCTGTTATGGTCTGCAGGCAACTACGTTGTGTGAGTGTCTTCAAGGCTATGTTGGCACAAACAATGTTCGCGATATACCATCATCTCTAACCATTATTCACGGCAAGCCTTTATCACGTACTACATGTACAAGACTCAACATAGGGCCTGCCGGTGCCAAAACGTGGTCAAGTTAAGGTGTCTGCCTGTCCTGGTTGTCGAGCGACGTGCAGAGCTCCGGCCGTTATCAGATTATTCGAAAACTGCTAAGCGAACATGAATAATGTCTGCTTAGGAATTTCATTCAAATAACGTAACACACGTGTATACCCATTTCAAGTTCACAATTACACATTAAAGCATATTGTGTTTCAGCCGAAAACTGTGAAAATGTGAGTTTTTTTTATAGGCATTTAAAACCTTGGCACAAAATCTCCAAAAGGTGTAGGCGTGTACAATACACCTTTATCTTCAATATTACGTCATGAAATGATAGGGTTACAACTGAATGTCTCGCAGAGGCTAGTTGTCGGCGAGAAGACTACATGTCAGTTCAGTGTCTTGCTCCTAGAGGTCAGAGTGAAATGTGATGCCCGTGCTGTGTCGTCTATATCACTCCCACACTTCTAGGACTCGAACGCTAAAAATACCTTCACCCAGGGAGCCACCTTAACGTTCGTACAGTATACAAGCAATAGTTTATATCATCGTGTGACTGGAGCCGTGTTACTGGAGAATATTACTCGCCTCTTACACGCTACTGGCTACTAGTCTTGTTGTTCAACAGACATTCAGCGTTGTGTATAGTCGTTGTCCAGTACCGCTTACCTTGGTACACGTCCACGCCTTGACACCTGGAAAACACATGCAAAACTTGTGCTAAATGTCTGCATTGCACTGCAACAACTTGTAGTGCAAAGTACGTCCAGTACAATATAGAACATCTCTAGTTTGTACAAGGCAATATAAGTTGCACAGAACCAAAGATTCTGTTCACTGATAATACGTTTTGGTGTAAAATTACATTGCAAGTAAGGGAATAGGCAAATTACACTTACTAGTACGATTACCATTCGTGTGTAAAAAAATTGCATAAGTAATTAAAGGAAAACTTTCTAACCAGTTGTGAAAAATTACGTGAAAAATGTACGGAAATATTACAAATAAGATATTCCACACACAGTATGTAAAATTTCTTATCACTAAATGTAAAATATTTAGATGCATTTGTATAATTTCATTCTATTGTTATCATACACGTTAGTTACGCAGAACTTCGTAATTGTCATCTTCATCAGGGGTTGGGCATTTTGGTCTGTTCCATCTCCTTCAAAATGAGTCAAGCCAATCTCTTCTTCATTGGCCTTCCTAAGGATGTTTACCTCTTGGTTTATATTGTTTTATTGATTGTTGTATCTGACATACGGTTTATGTGTTCTTCTTAGCTTATCTGATGAACATAATTTACGATGTATGAATATTTACACGCACAGCGAGGAAGCGTAACGGCGATACGCTGGACTCGCATTCGGGTGCACTCAGGTTCGAATCTCGCTCCGGCCGTCTTGGGTTCAGTTTTCCATTGTTCAAAAATCACCCCTGGAAAATGCTGGCTGGTGGTTTCTTGACTGAAAGTCATCTTAGACTCCTCCCTCTGTTCTTTCCTAATACAGCGTTGTCTCTAATGACCTTCCTGCTGACGAGATGTAACACCCATTCAGTCATTCATTTATTCATGAATATTTACGACGTAAGTTAGAACCGATACACTTCACCTTTGTTCCAGTGGTCCAGTGTGATAACCACTGCACCACTGAGAGTTCACGTGTAACTTAAGGCTTAGAGATCTTACAATACCGCACTTTTCCTTTCGAACGTTCCATTGAACTTTTAGTTCCGTGGCACGCAGGGCGTTTTGTGCAGGTTAAAAGGCATTTTTCGCATGTGTCTTCATAAAATATTACTTTCGCATATTATCGTATTTACTGTATAGTGCAGTAATGTACTATCCACGACAAACTTAACTCTTTTGCTGGACAGACGTAATTGCTAGCGAATGTCGCTCTGTCACAGAAAAGCAAAGTTAAATAAAAAGACCGAGCACGAGAAAATGAGAAACAAAAAAACGAAGACGTAAGCTAAGGTAGCTTGAAATGGCTGTAGTCAATAAACATTCACGTAATTCCTAAATAAGAATATAGTTGGCATGTAATGGAAATAAAAAACGAAGAAGGAAAGTAAAAACAGACAATGACCAAACAAGGGCATGACAATGGCGACAGAGATGAACGAAGATAACGAGGTCAACACAAATGCACAAGCGACAGAAATGTTTGTAGACAACACAACGTACATAACTAGGGACTTGACAAATTCGCGTTTTATTTTAGGAACAAGCTATACTTGCAACTACTATAAGTTCCTGTTACTTTCTCAACTGGTTCTCGACTCTTATGACAGTTCCTGGAAGACGCTGAGCCAATAACAAGAACGTAACTAAATGAAGGCCCATATCACTGTATCAGTGAACAGCCAATGAGCAGCTGTTGTCTACTAGAGCACACAGATGCTCTTACAGGCTAGCCTAGAGGTCAGTGAACCCGCGAGTTTTTCCGCTCTCTATATACAACATAAAGATGTTAGTTCTGCCAGACGTGTATCGTATCACCAAATCATACATGTTGGGAGAAACTGCAGTGTTTTCAAAGGTACGTTGGCATAAAACATGTTCGCGATAAATGTTAGACAATAATAGTAGACTCACCTCGACGACAATAGATGTGACTGGCATCTGTTCCCGTCTTCAGGGACAAGAATAATCTGAGGAACATCTGCAAAACGACAATCAACAACATAATCTAGCAATGACCTATATCCAACAAAACACTTTAGTTTGTCATACATCCCCATTGCATAATCATTCAAAGATCTCTTTACAGTTTAAGCAAGGTAATAGACATTTCTCATACAAATTAGTTCGAAAGATAAATTAACCTATATATATATATATATATATATATATATATATATATATATATATATATATATATATATATATATATATATTACCATTTCTGGTAATCTTGTCACAAAACTGCGTAGTTATTGACGAAAGAAATGTCCAGATTGTAGTAAGCCATAGATTCTGATGGGAGGCGAGGACTCTAGCGAGTCAAACAGTCATTCACGCTATTTTACAAGCTTTCTTGATACATGGAACAAAATCATACAAGAATTCAGAAGTCTGTACCAAAACATTATTTTTAGTATGTCAGTGATTGTTTTAACAAAAATCGTGGCGCTGGAAAATTCGTAAAGTTATATGAGATAAATTATTAACGAACTCTAGTCATTATTATACAGACTAAAATAGAACAATTTTTCTCCACAGATTTGCACGCGCTGACTTTTGTGGGTCATTTGGAAATAAGTTAAAGAAAATATAAATTTTCAGGGATACTGTAAACTTAATATATGTGACAGTAGTTACGTGACTGGCAGTAGTAGTTCTTCTAGCATTTAAGGCCTCGGCCGCAGAACTGTGTGCAAAGCCTCGGAAGACAGATGTTTATGAGAAACTAGTGATGCCTTCTTCAGGTTAGCACTGATATTTGAATCTTACTTTTTCGCTGTGGAAAGGCACGTACAGCCAAACCTTATCATTAATGTTACGCCTTGAAGTGATAGGGTCGCTTATGTATGCCGCATAAAGTCGAGTTGTCGGTGAGACGATAAGTTGAGTGGCTTGTGTCTGAAGATAGGATGACTGACGTATTATGCGCGTGCAGGGTCTTCCTCGGTGTTTCCGTACTATATAATATGTCCAGCCAGGTGGCCCCCTTAATCCCAGTTTTGTGAGAGAGTACGTCTATAACCAGTAGTTAGCTCTTTGGATAGTCAAGTGTAGTATTATCTAGACGTGTCTTATCTTCCAGCAGATAGGGAGGCGTGCACTAGTCACCTCGTATACACAGCTATGTTGCGACGAAGGTTCGGTTTACTCGTCATATTAGAATATTATATTTTTCATCGCAAATTCTATTACCTTGCACTGCAGTGTAGACATTGCGAGTTATGTGTTGACGTATACTCACGCCACTGTAAATGTAGACATGTTTCATATATTCATATGCTGTGCCCGATCACTTGACTCAGTGGATACAGCTCCTGGTTTCTGATCCAAGGGTTATATACCCGGCCGGGGAGGTATTTACAGTTGCCTCTCTGGGTTCAGTACTGTGTGTTGTGTGGTCCTCTCATACACATACTATGGAAGACCATGGCGAACCACAGCAGTTACATCCTCACCTAGTCGCACCTCGATGTACATCGTGGGTTACATCACCCGGTGCCAGGGCTGGGTCTAGGAAGGGGGGACGCAAGAGGAGTATTTGCCCCGGGCCTCGCATTCTAAGGAGCCTTTTTTTTTATTAATAATTGAAATGTGTTGGCATTTTATTATATGTGGCACAACAATACGAAGTTTCCGTTCAGTTTTTTTAAGAACTGCATTTCAGTAACTTACATTAGTTTTACTTTGTTCGCTTATACATTTGTAATATTTCTGTGAACATTGAATGCATTGTACTGTGGTATTTGTAACTGCAATGTTTATATAAGTGACTACGTGCCAATACAAAGATAAATATGCCATACCTTAAAAATTTTCACTGTATCTAAAAAGGAAAAAACGGGGGGGGGGGGGGTAATTATGATTTATGTTGCCATGGGCCTTATATTCTCATAAAATGGCCCTGCACGGCGCCTTCCGTGGTTCTAAACCTGCCTTTCCCGCAGAACACCCATCATCATCATTATATTCTTCATCATCATATTCATCATCTTCATATTCGTCATCATAGTCATTATCATATTCATCATTATAATCATCATATTCATCTTCGTATTCATCATTATAATCATCGTCATATTCATCACGTTATTCTTCATCATTATATTCATCATTACATTCATCATTATATTCGTCAACATAGTCATCACCATATTCATCGTCATATTCATCATTATAATCATCATATTCATCATCACCATATTCATCTTCATATTCATCATGTTATTCATCATCACCATAACCATCATCATATTCATCATAATCATCATCTGCTGGACTGCATGCGACGTAATTATATACATTAACAGCTCACCGTACTGTAGCACAGCATAAAAATAATTTGCGGTATAAACGCTGGTTTAATAATTTTTTATAAAATTAAAAAAAAAAACTATTATCATAAAATTTAATGTGACGATTTGATGCCTAGCCTATGGAAATTTAGTTCCAGTTATTAAAGGCATGGAAGCATTAAGGATCAGGGAGAAGGGTGGCTTAGGTTTTGCAACCTCACCCTACCTTAACTCCAAACAAATACTGCATTAAAAATGCAAAGTTTACATCACTGCTGAAATAGCATCCCATGTTGCACCACAAAATTCAAATTTTCCCGGGGAATGGCCCCGGGTTTCCCCGCTTTAAAAAGGCTGATCCGAGATCTTTATACAATTCCCTGGTTGGGATTTCCCTCTCCCTATTTCTTTTACACAAATCCTAGTTATGCCACTGATTGCTGTACACTGCTCTTACAGAATTTCAACGGAGGTTTTAGCTAGCAATAAGTAGAGATGATAGTTAGATACATGCAAAATTCGCGTTATCGTTTCGTAACAGACTAAACTTTACTTTCCTATACATAACAGAGCATAAGTTGCGATTCAATTGGCCACGAACTTTTATGTGTTGTCATTTAAGTGTGTTATGTCTTTGCAGAGATTGGCCTCTCTACCGTGTAAGCCTTCTCCGCGGTAAGTCACGACAGCATCTGCCAGCGGGAGACGTCGAACGAGCCTATAGTCTCTTGGAGTCTAGTCAGCTGTCAGAAAATAACGCGAATTTTGCATGTCTCTAATGATAGTATATCGTGAAAATTTTTGTACCAACATATCCTTGAAAACTATTTGGTTTCTTGATACATGTAGGGTAGGGTGTTATACGTCTGACACAACGTAGCTGTCTACAGACTAATAATAGGCATCAAATATTACAATAGCGGGATTCTTATTGGCTTAGCCAAATCGTGTAACAGCTCTACGAACAAGTAAAGCCAGCCATCTTTCGGTAAGCTTAAACGTACGTTGAAACCTAGCAAACAGTCATGTTTTCCCGCGATAAATCATCATCTCTAAGTAAATTCACCATCATCGAAAGTTTCTGCCACTTTTGAGTTCCTATTGTCGCACTAGCCGGAACGTATCGTTTATCATTATTATTATTTTCCCTTGTTTTGTATCACTGTTTCGTTTTTCCTCGGTTGTGTCAGTCGAAGACACCGTATTGTATTATTTTCCCAGTTACGATATTATTTTCGTTTTACGTCATTGTGCCGCCTATTATCAGAGATAAGGAAAGTTCGCGTTATTTTCTTACAACAGACTAGACTCCAAACGGCTGTACTCTCGTTCGACGCCTATCTTTGACCGACAGTGTGATGATTTGCTGCGGAGAATGTCTCTGTCCAACAATTATAAATTTCACTCTTGAGTGATCAGCTTCCCGCCAATCAGTCATTGATAGGGTTGGGAAAAAGTCGCGAGTTCAGTGACCTGCATGCTAGATTCCAATGCTCTATGCATACTCAAGCCCCGTCTATTCATACATTGTCTGTTGTCTGAATGAGTAGCAGGTAATGGACAAATGTTAGGGCATCGGTATACACAGGATAATGGATTCTAGCATGTTGGTCGTTGAACTCGCGAAATATTCCTAGCTCTAGTTATTGAAGTAAATTATGTTGCGTAAGGCGCTTACGGAAACCTTACGGGTGTACTCGATAGACTTGAAGTTATTATAAAGCTGTCGACAGCAGGAAGGTAGATAATCGCCAGCAGACGACACACAAGAAAGAACACGTACAAATTAAACAAACTTAGCTCCCGTGTGTGAACACAAAAGAAAATCTGTTTTCGGACCTTTACTCTAGCATGTTTGTATACAGAATACATTTCTAGTACGAAATTCTAATGCCATGTACTTACATTGTACGAGTACAAAAGAATATTCTGCACTATACAAACTTGGTCTACGACGACTGTAATATACCGCTTCTGCATATTTTACAGTATTTCCAAATACGCCGCCAACATGCATCTCTTGGAATTTCGCACGCTTACTAAAAATGTTTAACATCCAACGACTGAGTTAGTCCGATCACATAATCAATACTACCTAGTGGATTATACTTGCTATGTTTTCGTAAACGCCTATGGGCGTTCGTAGCCATTGAGATTAACTATTATGCTCTGACATGTACAGGGCAGAGCAGAGTTAATTGCCTCCACTGAAATAGAGTGACGTTGTGTCTACATTTCTTAAACATCCTGTAGCTCTATAATCCAAGCTGCTTTTTTTATTGTCGACCACGTTTCACTTCCGTGCAGAAGAATTCTCCATATATAAGTTCTTTGAAACGACTTCCTCGCTTCTTATTCAACTTTTTTGAGACTACTTCGAGGTATTTTTGTCAACTATTCTTTCCCTTCTTTTATCCTCTTGTCTCTTGTCCTGGTGTTTCCCCGTTATTTTGCTAGTCTCTTTTATTTATTTTCTCTTATGCCAGAATTCCATTTGTTCTTCTGATGCCTGTCCTTATTCGAGCTTGTTAATTTTTCTGCTGAATCATTTCCCAGCTTTGTTTATTTGAAGTCTCGCTGCTGGAGAAGGGGATGTAACTCATAAGACGTGAAATGACTGAACCAAGTGGCGAGAACTAGGACTGCGTGTAACGTGGTTGGTCACACGTGCTCGCCACCTGCTGCCTATCTGCAAGCCTGCCAGTGTTGCCATGTCCTCGTTTTACTCTCCTCTACATACCATTCAAAAACACTACAAACATTCTAAAGCAAATAGAGTTTCTAAAAAAAAATACTATCAAAACCTTCAAGAAATCTAAAAAAAATTACATCCAATAACTGGTATTGCTTGCCATGGATAGCCTGACTTTTTACTGATAAAATTTTTAAAAATTCAAACTGCTCACTATTTTTTGTAAAAAGTTTACCAAATATTTTTTTCTTCTACGCATTCTTGGTAAAGTGCAACGATTTCGCCCGTAAGTAATTTGCTTGTAAAACTTTTGGCGTCTCGGGGTCTTACGCGCTAATCACAGACGTGTGGTTCTGATTGGTGCAGTCAAATGAGCCACGCCTCTGCCCTATTATAGTCTGTCAATAACCACGTACCATAGTTGCAGGTGTGCACGTGAGACATTGAAACAAGTTGTTGCAACATTCTTTTCACAGACAATCATTGGTTCTATGTAAATGGGCAGTTAACAAACGCAAAAGCCCATGTTTAAATTCCGAGAAATTTAATATTTAAGTTATACTATGTAAAGTTATTTGCTTCACAGTTATTAAAGAATTACGTTCGTTTAAGCGTTCACGATAAAATTAATAATTTAAAATCCATTCCTCAAACTACCTCACTCCCTTTGCCACCGACATTAAATGTAAGTACAAAAATTGTTTGCATAGCTTTGCTTCTTGGTCAGCGTTTTACTGCAAATCACAGATGTGTGGTATTGCAGTAACTAGGCACCCCTGTTTTTCGCGAAAAGAAATTTACCCCACTTTGTTTCAGTGTCTTACGTGCACATCTGCAGTTCTGCTTCGTGGTCAGTGATTAGGTATTTTAACTCTCACGAGCCTTGATATTCTACCGGCAAATCACAGACGTGAGGTGTTGCAGGGGCGTTATTGTAATTGGCTCAGTCAAATGAGATACTGCTGTTCACACAGACACGCTGCCAATAACCAGGAAGCAGAATTGCAGATGTGCTCGTACACTGAAACAAAATGTAGCAAAATTCTTTTTGCGAAAAACAAGGGTGCCTAATTATTGCACAGACGTGGCTCATTTGACTGTGCCAACAGGAACAAGGTTACTGCGACACCACACGTCTGTGATTTGTGGGTAGAACCCGAGACGCTTAGAGTTATAAACAGCCAATCACCGACCATGAGGCAGGGCCATATAAGGCACTGAAATAAATTGTTGCAGAAATCTTTTCTCCAAAAATCGTGGGTGCTACCGATAATGTAAAACTACTGTGTAATATGGTTTGCAAAATAGGTTTACTATGTTATGTAATTTTTCGAGTCTAACGGTCTAAATAAGATAGCTAATTTATCAATTAAAAGGGAATTTCGTTAATTAAAGAATTGGGTTCCATCATTGTATATTTATTTAGTCTCGACCAAATCAGAATACGTAACAAGTTATAACAAAGTTACTGAGCGATTTTACAATATTGGCTCCCGTTCATGTTAAAAAAAATGAAATGTCTAAACGGGCCCAAACCTCTCGGTAAACATCGTGTAGACTGTGCGACAAGTCACAAACGTACGTGATACACAATGGGTAACATGAAAAGGTTACAAACATGGCGATTTAAAATATAATCATACAAGAAATTGTCTTAAACGAATGCCATCTCAAAAATATAGACGTTTTGGACTCGACATTTATGGAAACAATGAACACCTGTCCTTAATAGGATTTGACGGAGTGAATTTCCGTAAACTTAAACTGCATAAGTTATGTCCCTACTGCTATTGTTCATTCCCGATAACAACTTCATGTCAGCCAAAACTTTGACTTTGCCAACATAATGAGCGAAGCGTAACATACAGTTATAGAGACAATCTACACATATACTAGGTTGTTAGTACGTATACACAAGCAGTTTAAACAATGTTTACTAAGTAGGAACACTTCTGTATTATCTCATATTTGTAAGGCCAAGGTAGTTAAGATAACAGTGTTTACGGTGCTACATCTCAAATATGGTGTAATGGCTTCTGCTGAGCTCTGAAATAGCATGTTAGTTGTGGTGTTTGTATGCTTGTGCTTCCCACTGGTAACTAATTTTTACCACGTTTTATTAACTCTCTTTCATGACTGTTCGGTACAAATTTTGCTATCGATTTTACACTAACTTCCAGATGACCTAAAGCATTGAAACTTTAAACACTGCTCAGAAGTGGATGATAATGCATTATTAACTTTCTTTCCTGTCTGTCTATTTGGCTGTTTCTTTGATCGATGGAAATTTTGCTTCATTAAGTCGATTACAATATTTCTCACGCAAGAATAAAAAGTCGAGTGAGTGACGAGGTTTTGGTCAGCACTTAATATCGAGGTCTTTAGCGCTGATGAGGGGTGACATGATGTGAGAGCCGGAATGAAGGAGTGGGGGAGATTCTTAGATACCCCACCGACTATCGGCATCGTCCGACACGATTCCCACATGCGGAAATTCGGTGACCGACCCCGCCGGGTATCGAACCCGGATCGCCTTGGTGGGAGGCAAGAGGTCTGACACTTTGACCACCACTGCCCCGTAATACCATACGATCTGCCACATAATTTAGCGTATGTATTACTATGTGGCAGTGGCGTGACGTGATTATGTTGCAAGGTAAATTGTATTTCGCTATATCTGTACAAATTCCAAAGTAGCCTATTAATAGGGTCACGATTTTGTCGCGAAAAGATGTCTGCCCCAATTTATTTCAGCGTGTCACGTGCACATCTGCAGCTATGATTCATGGTTATTAGCAACGTGTCTTTGTTCAGACACTTCTCTCATTTGTCTGCACCAATCAGAATAAGATCATTATGACTCCGTACTTCTATAATTAGCTATTAGCTAAGACAAGTGAATGTAAAATCCTCCACTCACAGACAATGTAGTACAGCTGCAGATGTGTACATGATGCGTTGAAACTAAATGTTGCAAAAATCTTCTAGCCAAAAAATCATGGCTCTCGCTAATAGATGTGTCATCATTTCATACCCATGCCTTGCCATTACCGGTAGCTAGAGACACTCGAAATTGCGGGAATAGTTGACTGTTTGCTAGATTCCAACATGATGTATATAACACTGAATGTTCTGTATCAACATTGGCTATGGTTTATTTGTAGCATTTTTTCTCTCTACAACAGACCCAGCTAGACTGCACAGCTTGGACACACAGCGTGTGTGATTTATCCCAAAACTGTTGACACGTGTCACGGTTAATATAATACAGCTTATTGGAGACTATCTTAATCATTTTCGCGATTTTCCTGTCTCTCTACCTATAGCTAGAGGTACGCGTATTTCTCTTATTCATCTGGCAACAGCCTAGACTTCTCAGTTCTATACGTGTAACGGCTGAAGCTGAATATCCGTTGGCTTAGAACTAAGGCCCGGTAGTTTTCGCGACAAGATTTTTGCATCACTTTGTTTCAGTGCCTTACGTGCACACCTGCATCTCTGCTATGTGGTCAGTGATTGGATGCCGTAACATACAATGTCTGGATGTTAAACCCGCAAATCACATACGTAATGTGTCGCTGTTATCAATATACTGATTGGCACAGTCAAATGAATAACGACTCTGCACAAAAAACTCTTGTCAATAACCATTGAGCTGCAGGTGTGCACGTAAGACACTGAAACAAAGTGGCGCAAAAAACACCTCGCATGTGACAGTGAAATTTCACACACGTGTACAGGTAAAAAATGTATCGAACGGGATGCGCAGCACATTCTGCGCACCTCGTAAAAGTATTTCTAAGTACCGTGTAATATGTACGATACAAATAATGAATGTTTGGTACAAATGTATAAAATATTGTTGCGTGCCATGTTCCTGGAGGCCAGTGGTCGGCGGCTGTTTCGTAACACCTTGAGTGCTGGCCGATGACTCAAAGCCCGGGTGGCTCATAGTGGAAAACCCGCCGAAACTACGTCATAGATACCTGTCCCAACTGCGTCTTAACCCTTCGAGGGCGGCAGACGTGACTACTAGCACATACGAAACATGATGAAATATCTATTTTTAGACCCCTGTAATGCGGGGAATAACCGACTGTCTGGGCTAGTATAAAAGCACAGAATCGGCACATTTGAGGAGAGTTCGCTACTGGAAGTGCTAGAGGAAGGTGCTACGCCTGTGGAGAGAGACTGGTGAAGACATCTTGGTGACGTCAAAGTCTACTGTAAGGCGGCAGGCTGCTACCTGTGGAGCAGTGTTGGCGATACAAGAGGACTGCTGCGGCGGGCTGACAGGCGAAGAGGAGGTGCGCGACGGGAGTCGAACAGAAGACCTCAAGAGTGAAGACAGCGGTGCACTCGGGGTGCTGCGCAGCACATGGTGAGCCATCACCACTTCGGACTGATAAGGTTGTACATTGTCATTAATAGAAATACTGTTGATTGGAT